>JAOBRB020249438.1:0-11622 GCA_027575285.2 Zoanthus pulchellus | reverse complement strand
ATATATTGTAATGCGCAATTGAAAATCTATATTGCTAATTGCGCAATAGAAATTAATAAAATTATTATTATTATTAATTTGTTTCAGCTATCTTAATTTTCCTTTTCTTAATTTTACACACAAATCTTTACACAAAGTAGCAACAACTATGAATTGAATACAAGAATAAGCGAATTGCTCTCTCTCTCTCTATATATATATATACATATACATACATATAGCTTAGAATCAAATATTCCTCTTGTCAAGACCTTTGTTTTGTTACCAAACATTGTCTCGAAACGCAGTTAAATATTATTTAAGAGGGTAAACTTTGTATGTTGTTCGTAGATCTGTTCACATTTTACAGAAGGGCGATCTTTGACCCTTGTTTTTTTTAACTGGTTTAGTGATTTCAAAATTAAAATTGATTATGAAACAGTTAAACAAATGAATTAAATCGCTTTCTTTTTTTTTTCTTTGGTATTGACTTAATTTCGTGCCAAAAACAAGTAATGAAAATCACCTTCCAGTGCTCCTCCTTGGCTGCCATGTTGTTAAGACGAACATGTATGTAGTGTGGAAACAGAAACAAACGTGCGCTTCAAAGTGGGTTCGTTTATGAAGAAAACGAAGGAAGCGCGACAGAATGCAGTACTTACCAACAGACACTTACAAGAGGCTGACAAGGAATTGAAGAGGAAGAGAAGTTCGCTCTATAGACTGGATAGGAAGGCTCGTTTATACTGTGAGACAGTTACGTGTGCATAGTGTTGGTTATTAACAACTGTACATAACATGAACTATCCAACTTAAGTGACTTAACTGTAAAAAACATTCAATAAACTTTCCCTTTGGTAGGAAAAAATTGAAAATTGTAAGCAAGCAAATTACTAAATACTACTATCTATGTAAAGTTGGCATTCGTCACTGGTAAAAAAAAATAAGTTAAATTCAGGAATAGTACAGTATGTAGAAAAACAACTAAAATGTTTTTGATTACAAATTTGTCATCTTGTTAAAACATTAATAATTTAATTTAATATTAGTACAAATGTGAGAATATTTAACTAATAATAAAATTAAATTAAAGAAATAGAATATTTCTAATCCAGCTGGCGATGCCGGCTTCGGTATATAAGGGGGGTGGAAATCCTGTGCTTCAGCCTCTATAGACTCAGAGATGGCTGGGCCAATCTTGGTGAAACTTTCAGAAATTGTTCAGGGCAATAGTGTGCACGTCCTCGGTTTGTTTGCACTCAGCTGTTTGTTTACATTCAGCTGTTTGTCTCTCAGCTGAGTTTTTTACTTTAAGCTGTTTGTACTTCCAATGTGAATTACTCTGATGATTCTCATTCTCAAACATTTCAGGAGCGAAATGCCGCCTAAGAAATCAGGACTTGGTCGGAGGTCAAGACAAGCAAAACGAAGCAAAGAGCGGAGACAGGATAAGGAGTATGCTGAGGAAGACAGGAATGGTGCAAGGGCAAGGATGGCAGCAAGATAGCAGGATGGCTGAGTGGTAAAACAGAGAAGACTGTATATGGAGTCATGACGTAGTTGCAACCAGGCTTGTGCTTAGCAAAGAAAGCTGTCATAACAGCGACAATCCTACATAAATGCAAAGACAAAAAAAGAAGAGCTTCTGACTGACATTGTCAAGGAGAACATTTACAAATTGCGACAAATTCACAGGCAGGATGCCAGTCTCAAGTAGGTATACTAGCGGGATGAAAATCCTGTTTTTCGGCCTCTATAGACTCAGAGATGGCTGGGCCAATCTTGGTGAAGCTTTCAGGAATTGGTCGGGCAACAGTGTGCACGTTCTCGGTTTGTTTGCACTCTAGTATTTCTTTACTTTCAACTGTTTGCTTACTTTCAGCTGTTTAAGTTCAGCTATTTGTTTGCATTTAGCTGTTTGTTTACATTCATGAATGAATGGGTGTTCTGGCACTGCACTCGGACAAGTTGCACAGGAAAATCAGTAGTACAATTTCTAATAGATAAAAAAGCAAGATGAGGCAATACAGGAGATGAGAAATGTGGAAAGGTAGAGGATCTTCCTACCGGTTTCACCTGCACTCAATGTAGAAAATACTGCCACTCTAGGATAGTTCTGTTCAACCATATGTTCAGTACAATTTCGCTAATCCATGGTCTCCCGAGACTAACGGATGCCTACTATACAAGTTTGTGTTCCTTTTGTTCCGTTTTCCTTTCGTTTCAAGTAAGTATAATTTCCATAAATGTTTTCACTTCAACTTTGAAGGTTTTCATAGAGTCCTCTGATGTGAAATGTGTAGTATTTCGCCTGAACTTTGTAGCTTTTGCCGAATTAATAGCAAACATGGAAGCAGCTTTAGACATAAAATTAAAAAAATTTACCAGGCTAGATTTTATGTACAGATTTAGGGGATAAACTGTGTCCATACAATGCACCTTTTGGTTTTCACGCGGAGGAAAACGGCAATGGCCAGTTCAGGAGGTAGTTTTTCGAACGCGGCGAAGTATGGCAAACTCGTTATCTAGAGGACGGATTTCAAGCAATAAGCTGTCCTCTCCACAACGAGCTTGCTTGTAAAAACGCGCAATATCTCGTACTCGTTCTCGTACTCGGATGTAAAGGTCTCTACTATAAAGAAAAATGAGGCCATGTATATAACTATTTGACGTAACTATGAGTCGTAGTTGCAGTTTTGCTATGACTAGCGTTATTTTAAGCTATTTATGAACTGTGGAAACAACTTTCATTTCCATAGATTTAAGATTGGAGGTTGGAACATTGCTTATTTGTGTTAATGAACATGTTTTGGAACATTGGTAACAACAGCAGCCGCAGGTTGGTACTTGTATTATTATGAGGTATAATACACCAAGCAGGGCGTTTGGAGAACAGGAAAAAATTTCGTAAATCCCGAGCGAAAAACCGACGGATTCACAAAAGTGTTCTCCCAACATCCTAAGTGGTTTATTATTGAAGTAAACCCACAGAAAAGTTTAAAACCCGAATAAGCGAAGTGTTATGGCAAAGTTATTCATGCAGATGAATGCAATAATTTCAAAATTGCTTGGTTTTTTTCATACATTAAATTTATTTTATTTTAACTTTTTAATTAACTTTGAAACACTTTTTGCAAAAATTGTGTCCTCTTTTATAAGTTGAAGAAATCATAAATGCCAAATAGTAATTATCGCTTTGGTTTGATTAAAGGTTATTCCTAAACTTATAAGACAAAAATTGATCCCATGTGCAGGATCATATATATGTACTTGTTTAGTCAGAGCAACAACACAAAACATGGTCTGCTTTACGATAATTAAAAAATCAGAAAATCGTCGGTAATGTTAAACATGATAAATATTTCATATAACCCTATTATTCACATAAATGCGATATACATTTTGAATGTGTTTCCATGTGCATTACATAACAGAAAGTGATTTAAAATTTAAAATCATAAAAAATATGAAAACTATAAATATAAATTGTTATCTATATACCCAATTATTCTAATTGTTTAAAAAGAGATAGGTTAAGGTAGGTTTTGCAACATGTATAGTTTTAATATGATATTTTAAGGTGAAACTGTCTTTTTAGTATGTTTTATGAGTAAAGCAAATGTGTTTAATGGTTTCTAGATTTTACTTGCAATTGCACCGATATACTCAGATTAGTTGATAAATTCCCTGCTCTTTAACAAATGACAAAATATTTGAATAAACAAAGCAATTCAACATCCTGAATTATTTATTCATTCAATACTGTCAGTATATTATTAATAATAATAATAATAATAATAATAATTAATAAGTGTGAAAAATCTCATTAAAGGGCAGCAGCATAAGTTTTTGAAATAGAGAGATCATCTTATAACATCAGCAGTAATAATTAAAAGCTTTAAAAGTCAATAAAGGACAAATAAGACATTGATTGAGACAATCCTCTTCAAAAAATTTAGGCTCTTTTTGCTACACATATCACATTTATTATATGGCATTCTTGATTTTAGGAAATTTCCTGCATTCTGAATGGTCTAAGGTTTAGGCCCTTAACTTACTATACGAACTTTTTTCATCTATCCTTTTCTTTTTCACTGAGACATATATAAAAGATTAATCATTTAATGACAATTTTAATAATGTTGTGTGCTCAGTCTGCTCAAAATAATTCTTAAACTTGCAATTGTGTATCTTGTAAAGACCTCACTTAAAATTATAAGTACTTTAAAAGAACTTAATTAAATGCTGATAAATTAATGGCAAGTTGAATTTTGGAGGTTCAGAACAATAGCTATCTTCATTTTTCAATTGAGTAAGGAAATTAAAGTGTATATGAAGTGAAATTTTCCCTTGCCTCATTTATTCGTAATTTTTTATTTGGGACTCGTCTTAAACCATATGTGCTGTTTTTTCGTTCCGAAAAACGTTTTTAATTTTTAGCTACGGCTGTTTAAAAATGGCTTATTTCAATCCAAAATTCGGACATTTGAGAAACCGGTCTGTGACGTCATAAGCTGTGTTACCTGTGGTGTTTTTAAACATGGCAGAGTCAAAAAAGCGATCCGAAGGAAAGTACTAGGTAGATGTGGCTCCAAATGGCAAGAGTTGTACTAATACCAGCGAAACATCAGGCGTTTCAATGCATAATTTTCCAAAAGATCCAAAAGTCAGAAGATTGTGGACGAAATTCGTTCAGCGACATCGCCGAGATTTCCAACCGAGCACAGGAAAGGCACCATCCGTTCTCTGCTCGGTACATTTTAGCCCTGAATGGTTCAACAGAAAACTTGATCTTTTGGGAGATAATGCATTGGAACTCTCCAAAAAAAGAAAGCTTATACCTGGTTCATTATCCACAATGGATGCTACTGGCGTCCAGCATGAAACTCCAGTTTCTGAACGAGAAAGAAGAATAGTGAGTTTTTCTCATGTCGTTTAGTATTTTTATTGTTCATTTCTATTATCCTCGATGTAGTTCCAACGCAAAAAAATCTTCTCGTAGTTCCTGAGAGAAGCTACACAAACGATTTCTTCTGGTTTTGAGGTCGAGTAGGGTAACGATACTATTACACCGAGTTCCATAAACGACGATGATAGGAATCGCTTGTACTCACCAATGTTGTCTTCACCCCAAGCTGTTTCCCAGAGTGAAAAAACCGAAACCAAAACAGATGAATGTACGGGCTGCATCAATTTACAAAAGAAGATAAGACTTCTACAAAAACAGAAAAGTAATCGCAAAAGAAAAGCCCAACGATTACAATCTTTTCTGCAGGAATGCCAGAACCAGGTATGTTGTTCACGCAAATAATAACTATTTTTCCGTCAATCTGTCAATGAAAACTTAATATTACAAGTAAACACCACCGGACCGAAAATATAGAAAACCTATTTATGAAAACAAAAATGTAAAACTGATCTATATTTAAGAAAAGAAATAGTATTAGGAGGGATAGTCTACGCGACCTAAACTTCGTATATAACACTCTTCAACAATATAAATAAGCTTTACGGATTTTTAAGGCGGTCTATAGCTACGTAACAGAAACTTCGTAAAACACTTTTAAAAAATGTAGTACAACTTTATATTTTTGTTATAAATTGTAACAGTTGTGAGTTGAATAAACAAAAAACTATAATAACAATGCGTAAAATAATTATTATTAATATGCGCAATCTAAATTTATTTCCAGGCTAATACGAGTTGCAAAAACATCGGGAAAGAGGGAATGTCAAAGCCCCAAGAATACATCCACGACACATTGTCATCGGACTCCGACTGCGAGAGTGAAATTGAACCTGACGATAACGACTGGGCATCAATGGAAGAGCTAGCAGAATCAGAGGACGAAGATGAGGATACCGTTGTTGGAACTGACAAAGACGTTAGGTCTGTTTTTTGCTGCTATACCAAAGCCAAAGGCAAAGCGCTCTTACAAGTGATTAAAAACCGATTCCCTAATTTATTTATTATTATTACATTTTAACCTACCAAAATACAAATGGAGAAATTTTCAAATAAGATAGTTTATATTTTTGAAATGCCAAACAAACTCTTATAATAAAGTATTGTCTATTAAAACTATCTATGCTGCTTGTTTTGTAGACTTGAGAGTGGAATCTCTATGATGTCAGAACCCAAGTTTGTGGTATTTAGAAGCATGCTATTGGGTCTACTTACACTGTTGTGTTTTCGCTGCAAGACTGGGAAGCCAAAAGTTAATATGGTAAAGAATGGAATTATGGTAACCATACAACAGTTCTGTGACAAATGTGAAGGGTCCCCATTCACCTGGAGAAGCCAACCTTTTGTGATCGGAAAGTACCCTGCAGGAAACATCTTGCTCATCTTCGGAGTTCTAATGGCTGGTGCTTCCATTAGCAAAGTGTTGTTAGTTCTAAGGCATATGGGTTTAACTACATATTCTCTACGGAAATACTTCGCTCATCAAAAGAAATTCCTCTTTCCATCTATCCTATATTACTGGGAAAGGTACAGGACCACCCTCATAAATAAGTTGAAAAATACAGAAACAGTTTGGTGTAGGGATGTAAGGTTTGACTCAATGGGCCACAGTGCTAAGTATGGTGCTTACTCCATGTTCTGTTGCACCATTATGAAAGTACTTCATTTTGAGCTCCTCCAGGTAATTAAAACTAAACTAGCAAAATCCTTTACGAGTCTAGTGGCCCATGAAGCCAATGCTTATTGAGCTGAGGACCTTGTGGTTGAAAAGCAGAGATTTGCATCAACCACGTCCATCCAATAAAACTAACAGTTGAATTTAATCAATATATAAAATAAGATCTTAAAATAAAATAGCAATCAATTTATTTACTAATTTTGTTATTAATTTGGCAAGACTAATCTTTTATTTATTCCCTAAGCTTTACGATATACAAATAAAACTATAAAAGCTTTCAGTATAGTAATAAATTTTGGTCCACACTCTTCAGGCAAATGAAGTGGGAAGCAGCAACGCTATGGAGCTTGAAGGTGCAAAAAATCGTTTGATTTTTTGTTAAATGCTGGGCTGGCAATAGCTGTGTTTGTCTCGGATCGACATAGAGGGATCACCAAGTGGCTTCGTCAATGCCAACCAAAAACAAAACATTTTTTCGACATTTGGCATGTTGCTCGTTCAACAAAACAGCTACTGAAGGCTTGTAAAGAGGAGCGATGTGAAATTATCAAGCACTGGATGAAGGCAGTGAGGAACCACCTTTATTGGTGTGTTACATCCACAAAACAAGAGTTTGAGGAATTGATTCTTGCTAAGCGGAACTCTTTTATGAGACATGTTGCTGGTTTTCATGAGAACCACCCAGATACTAACTTCACTAAATGTACACATGATAACTTAGAGCCAAGGATGCGGATTCAAATAGGTACTATTTTGGTTAAATAATGTGTCCTGTTGGTGGTAGAATGGTATATTTATTGTATTATTTTGGTCTTGCATTATAAACCAGCATGCTGTAACTTACTATAAATGAATTATTAGCATCTCAGTGACTTCATATGATACAATTTCTCTTTCATATCAAATAAGACTGTACAACTCTGTTATATTTTCCAGGCACAAGAGCATATGATAAGTTAAAAACCATTTTGACCAAAACTAGATTGCTGAACGATGTCAAAAGGTTATCTCCTGAAGCCCAGACTAGCTGCCTTGAAGTTTTCCATGCAACCCTGAACTTTCGGCACCCAAAAATGATATGTTTCTCCTTGATGGGAACCTACTGCAGGTTTATAATTTTCAAACCCAACATTTTGTTTTTTTTTGAATTTTTTTTTCTTGAACAATATTCAAAAACATTTTGTTTACATTTGTTCCAGACACGTGCTAGCTATCCTTCATTTTAATGAAAATCTCTGCAGAGAAACTAGAAAGACAAAAGATGGTAGAATTTACCAGTCAGTTTCTTATAAGAAGTTTAAGCTGGGTGAAGAAGTAGTGCGACAAGTTGGCGTTCCTCTTACTTATAGTACGGCAACATCGATTTTCCCTCATGTAACTGTTCATTGTTATAGCTTTGAGATGAAAAAAGTATTTTCTTTACACATTCCCATATTTATTTTGTAGGTAAAAAATAAACATGAGTAACCTGCACTATTTCCTATGTAAAAAAGTGTTATTTACTATTGTTGCAATGGCCTTATTTGATACTGGAAACAAAAAACTTTCTCTTCTTCATCAAATGTAATAATTTAAAGGTAAAATGAATTCATTGACAATAAATATTTTTGGAGGATACGTTGATGAGATCAAAGGGATTCTATTTGGTGTATCAAATCCCCAGTTAACATCAGTTGCTGACAAATATACTGGCAAAATACCACAGTCTCTCAACAGCCAATTTCAGGACAGAAAAAAAGGAATGAAGCTTTGAGGCAAAAAGAGGCAAGAAAAGGAACAAAAATAAAATTGTTTCCATTAGGTAACAGGTAAAATAGATCGATATTTAGAATATAATAATCATTTCTCCCAGCAGTTGTAATAGAACTTGTCGTTATGAATATTACAACACAATGTATACACAAACATCATACAATACAGTGGCTATATATACATTCATTAAAATAATACATATACATGTTGAACCTAATTTATATCTGTTTACTATTGTTTCCTAACAGCTGAAGAACAAGCCAATTTGAAAAGCAGCATTAAGCGAAATCTGGAGACCTCCGAGGGCCCTTCATCTCATAGGAAAAAACAGCGTTGTTGTACAAAGTGCCATCAGCCAGGACTGCGTCATCCAAGAGGACACTATCCAACACTTACGCAGAGAGAATCTCCAACTAATTCCAGTGAATCGGAATCAGATGAACAATAACTTTATTTCAATTTCAAAAAAGATTTTATTAACTACCCTTAAATAAAAGCTTACATAGCGTTTCATACCCTTTGAATTTTTTGGGCAAAAATTTTATAAGTCAAGAGTTATTTACCCTAAAGAATTATTTTAATGTCATTGATTCATACTCGAAATTAGTTTGTTATTGTTTTATTGAATCAAAAGAGTTTCTCATATCTACGTGTAGTTTCAGAAACAAACCACCTGCGAGTTATTTATAAATATTTGTTCATTTGCTTTTTACTATAACAAAGCTGATTGCTTCTAGTTAAGTCTCACATTATTTTTCTTTTTCCTTTCTATTAAATGTTATTTGTAATATCTATACTAGAAAGAATTTCTGACAGTATAAAAAAAGAAAAGTTCACATCATGATGTTAACCAACTTTGAAGCATCATTTTGCTTTTTAGTCTTGTTCGAAATTAATTTTTTATCAACAGTACTTTATAGGTATTTATATATAACTATATAGATATACTTTTTATAGGAAGTTATATAACTGTGTAGGAGAAAAAAACAACTACAATTTTATCCTACAAGCCTGTTCCGTAAGATTAATTAAACGTTGTTAAATATGATTTATTATATATTTAATATACAACATAATAAGTAAACATTGAAAAATTCACGAATACTTCTCCAGCAACATACAAGTTTTCTTTAGTGGCATACTAGAAATCCTCTTTCTCGTCCCTCCTTTCTTGGTGGGATGTGGAAAGTTTCATTTGAAATCAATTTGTGTTAGACACAGTCAACGCTCCTCTTTGCGTCGTCGGGAAGAATACACCTCTCTCTGTGCAGAAATGTTTTAATTGAAGCAATAGATAGATCGTGGTCATCTGTCTTTTCTGGACCGTTATCGAGTTTCTTTCCCGGCAAAAACCTTTTGATCGGGAGATAGCCAGAGCTGCATCTGTTAGAGCCCGTGTGAAGTGGGTGGAGGAAGGAGAAACCTCTTCTGCTTCCTTGCTTGGAGAGCAAGGGTACTAAGGTGAAGGGAAAGGTTAGGGAAGTGCTCCTGGTATCGATGGCTTCCCAATGGAGTTCTACGTGGCCTACTGGGATATTCTTGGCAAACATCTTGTCTTAATCCTTAACTTTGCCAACGAGATTGGTCATATGTCTCGATCTCAAAATCTTGCGCTGATTAACCTTCATAAGGGTGGAGAGTGCTCAGACAGAACAAATTTGAGGCCATTTTCTCTCCTTAATGTGCATTACAAAATTGCTTCCAGGTCTATTGCCTCAAGGCTTTTGAAGGTCATAGACTCTGTTTTCTCAATCGACCAGACTTGTGGGGCTCTGGGCCGTCAGATTTCTGACAACACTGCCCTTCATCGAGACATTATTGATTATTGCTCTCGGTCCAGCTTGCGCACTGCCATAATTTTTTTGGATCAGAGAAAGGCTTTTGATCGGTTAGAATGGGAATTTCTATGGGCCATGCTTAGAAAAATGGGGTTTGGCCCCTATTTTCTCCGTTGGGTTCAGACGTTCTATGCAAAACCACAGAGTGCTGTCTACGTAAATCAATACGTTTCCGAATTTTTTTCCCTTTCACGTGGAGTGAGGCAGGGTTGTCCATTGTCCACTTTGTTATACGTCCTTTTGTCTGAGGTCTTAGCTTCTAGCTTACGTGTCCACCGTGGCATCCAGGGCCTTCATCTTCCAGGAACAAATACTTGTGCCACTGTATCCCAATATGCTAATGATACTGCTGTAATAGTTGCCAATGTTTTTTCCTTAGTGCATGTTTTTCAGAGTATTGTAAATTTGAACTGGCTTCTGATGCGAATATTAACAGGGATAAGTGTAGTGGTTTATTGCACAGACCATGGAGCATGCGTGTTGACTCGCCCTTTGGCATCAAATGGTCGTGCACTTTTTGCAAATCTCTCGGAATTCACATCGGCAATTCGGACACTGACCATGATAATTTGGATGGGAGGACTGAGAAACTAACAAATAAGTTTAGATCTTGGAGACAACGGAACCTTTCTTTGCAAGGCAAGGCTTTTGTGGCTAATGCTCTTGCACTCACAGCATTATTTTATACTATTAATTCGGTCCCCACCCCAATGTGGGTTGTTACGAAGGTCCGCTCTTATGTCAGGATTTCTTGTGGAATGGGAAAAACCTTATGGTGTCTCGTGCGGTTTGCGTTCAACCAAGAGAGAAGAGTGGCCTCTTCTTTCCTGATTTTGAATTACGAGTTACCGCATCTTTGGGTATGTGGCACTGGCTGCGTCGTTGTCTGCCGCCTGGTGTGGGTGCTGTGGCCCTTTATAATTTGGAGGGTCTTGACTTATCCTTTTTCTCTGACTTTTAATAGCAGATTCTAATTGCTTGGAATTCTCTTACTGGTCAGGGAGACTGCCAAAGTCGCTCTTACACTATCTATCGGTCCGCAAAAGTTCTTTTAGAAATGACTGTGAAAAAAAGTTATATGTTTCTTTAAGAGTGTTCTCAGTGTGAGCCCCACTGTGTTGAATAATGGCGACCCACGTTTGGCGAGCTATACTGGGACTGCACTTGGTCCACATTCTCTTTCTCTGTTTTTCTCCGTAATGCTATTGATCTTAATTATAAAATAGCCCATGGTGTTTTATACACCGTTGACCATTTAATGAGCTTTGTTTACTCGGATTTAAAAGAGTGCTTTTGTGGCCACCCTGGTGAGTCTTAGGAACAATTGTTTTTTTTGTTATAAAATAGGTTATTATGCATCGTGGCTGTAGTTAATAAATTAACTGTTTATTCTTTTGTCTCACGATAAG
>JAOBRB020249218.1:0-11625 GCA_027575285.2 Zoanthus pulchellus | reverse complement strand
TTTTAGCAAAGCTAAACACAATGACTTCTGGGTAATTTTCCCAAACGCGACGTGACAGATAGATAGACGAAAAGGTAAACCTAGACTCGGGCCCCCTACGGGGGTAGCCCGAGTAAAAATAAACTTGTTTAAAAACAAAATTAACTGAGACAAAAAATTAACTACAACATATACATTGCTTTATAAAATGAATGGTTAATCAGAGTTGTGTAAGATCAGCTATGTTAAGTAGGAGTGAAGCATGGTATTTGAGGGAAAATGAGGTGGCTGTTTTGAGAAGGACTAAGAGAGCTTTGATGAGTTGATGTGTGGTGCAAAAATAATGGTTAAAATGAGGGCAGAGAACCCAATGGAGAGGTTGCCAGTCATTTTGCTCCGTTGTCGTTTCGCCCCATTTTTTAGGTTGTTTCACCCCAAATCTGAGGTTGTTTCGCACCATGCATAAATCTATACTTTTTATGTAGAATAGTTGTTTAAAAACATTCTTTACTAGTTTCTTAACTTTTAATATACAGGGAAGGATTTACAAGTTAGTTTATGCGATCTTTGGTAACGTACCAGGGTCTACTTAACTTGGCAGTTGTAGTTTTAATTCCACAAAGCTTCTTCAAATAACTATTTTGAAATTAAAACAAATAGAATCCCTACATTAGATTTGAGATGCTTTTGCAAGTTAACTTTCCAACTCGATGAATTGTTTTAGTGGTTTGAAACTAATGTAGACTTCGTCTTCAACAAAAATAAAATTAGTTTGCTTGAAATCCAAAATTGAATGTTTACATAATTTATTTTAACCAGTTGAATGGCTTACTTGACTTTTAGGCTGTTTAGTTTTTATAAGCTTTTAAAAATGTAAAAGACATCCACAGATTTTAGGAAAAAATACGCAACCTTGCCTTTTAATTTTAAATATGAAAAACATAGCATTAGATCAGTGGTCTATGCAAAGGCGTATTTAGACTAAAACTGTCGAAGTCAAGTCCTGCACAACCATAAAATAGTTTGTTGAATTTAAAATCTTATGAGCACTACAACTGAATTTCGAAATTAACTTGTATGATATACAAAAAAAAAGATATAAATTTAATAAAGTTGCTTTTGGTTTAATAAACTTGACGCTATTGAATGATGAAGAAAGTTATCTAATCTAAAGTGTGTAGCTATTGGTATTGCAGGTTTGAGTCAGTATCAACATGGTTCGAGCTTGTCGTGTCTTCATTACCAAGCAGTGCCAGGAAACACCTTGTTGAGAACAATGAAAGCTAATTCTCATTTACAAACAAACTGGCTATTAGCAAGGGTCAATCTTGTTAAACTGACACCTTCACAACTGCCAGTTCATGCTTTACAGCAGTATTATAGTCTAACTGGTAGAAACCATGTTTGTGATGATTTCTCTGCCAGCAATGCAAGCCGTGCATTGAAGAAACGGTCTTGCAAACTGCAGAACAATGTTGTACAAAGTATAGAAGGAACACCACAAGGAAATGTAAGATGATATTTTAAAGCATTCATTATAGAAATAAGTTTATTTATGTCAGCTTTGGGTTGTTATCGGTGGTTCATTCAGTACAAACAGTGAATCTGTTGTTATTTCCCACTCATGGGGTTGGACATGCAAACAAAGTTACCATAATCTATTTAGTATTGGAACAAAGTCAAAAATGCTATTTTCTTTGAAGTACTTTGATTAGTACATTTATTAAATACTTAAAGCTGCAAAACATTTTTTTATCAGAGTTGTAATAAAGTAATCATAGGAATTGGGGAATGGTAAGTTTTTTAATTATCTTATTTCTTGGGAGATTTTTTTAAGAAAAGGACGAGGTTAATAACTTAATTTAATTGTTTGTCTCAAAATGTACTGATATAGATTGTAATGTTTAGACCGAGGCACATAGCCCCAGGTTGGCTATAATCATTTCATTAGACAGCACAAGTAAAATGATTGTTTTTTAAAAGTTTTTAATTCATTAATTAAATTTTTTAGCTACCTTTTTATTTTAAGCTGATGATGCATACGTTTACCATATTTGTAATTATGGTATATTGGCTCATATACCATAATGGCTGAGCCAATAAAAAGTTTTGCATTGCATTATCCAATGATCCTGTTTTTAATAATTAACAATTCAGTAATCAAAAGTGCATCATTTGTTGGATATGAGATGTAAATAGACAACAAGGAGCATAGCTCTGAGTTGGCTATAATCATCCTATGTTCAACAAGCAGGAATGGATATAATTTTTTAATGAAAGTTGATGAGCTTTCTGAACCCTTTGATACTTGACAATAACAACAAACTTTTAATAAATTTATAAGCAAGATTTTTTGTTAATTTCCATATATGGTCATTTGGTATGAGTTTCAGTAATCTAGGATGCTTAGCACAAAAGTTATGGTCTATCCAGAATATGTTCCAAATGACCTCCTCGGCTTTGAAGACAGACTAGCAACCCTTGCGCAAATTTGTCAATCATTTCCATGCACTCCTCTCTGGAGACTTCCCTGATTTTTGCTGCAATTGCAGCCTTGAGCTCACCAATTGCTTGAGGAAATCCCCAGAGAGGAGTGCATGTGAGTGACTGACAATTTTGCGCAACGGTTGCTAGTCTGTCTCGAACGCCGAGGAGGTCATTTTGAACATATTCTGGATAGACCATAATTTTTGTGCAAAGCATCCTAGATTACTGAAACTCTTGGGCATAATCATACACAGACAGAAGTTCGAGTGTACAAAATTAGAATTATTTTGCTTTATGTTTGTAGAAATAATAAAAAAGTATATGCGTTTTGTTTTTTTGGTCACCCGGTATTGGGCCGCAATTGCATTTCAGAGAAATTGGGCCCGGGAATCCTCAAGCTATCCAGCTTAACTTAACTGCTTCGTTGCCAGCGTGGTGCATGGTCCCTGATAGTGTAGTGGTTAGCACTCCTGACTAGAATACAGGGAGACGTGGGTTCAATTCCCGCTCAGGGCCTATATACCAATTTTTTCTGACAATTATTTATTCTCACTTTGTGCATTCTTGATCAGTAACACTGCCAGGCAAAGAGACAAATCCACATTCATGGCGGGGTATTAGTACGTGGAAGTAATGTATATTTTGATTATATTTAATTATTAATTATCGATTGATATTGTTTAACATCAGTAGATCGGAATATAATATCTCAGCAGATGAAGTCCTCAATTTCTTATTCTTTCAGTTACATCACAAAAAGACAGACGCAGCTAATCACCCATCTTCAAAAACTGAAACGTTCTCATGCAACTGTGTTAATGGATATAGCTACCCTGTTAATGGATTTTCATTTGGTAATTTCAATAATATATCTAAACAAGCTATTCATAGTAACATTTGTAGAAAAAAAGCTTTTTCACTCACTGATAAAGCAATTTATGTGACCCAAGAACCAAACTCTGCTAGAATCTTCCAAGGACCTGGACCTTTTAATTCAAAGCAACAGTCTACCATTTTTTCAGCTACTCAAGAATCGTTAGAGCCTCGTGAGTCAATTATTGATAATCCTTCATCTATTGCATCTGTAAAACATGTGAATTCTTTTAGCGCTGTAGATAATCCTTCATCTGCATCCCTGCAATTACCTCCACGGAATCAATATTTATCAAGCCAAGCAATTAAAAACAAGTTCTCATTGAATGTTTGTGTGGCACCTTTGACTACAAACACAATAGTGGCTAGCCTAATGAAGCCTGTAGTACCTTTGTGTACAAATTTAGCAAATAATGCAACTAACACATTAAAGAACAAGCAATCATTGCATTTGAAACATTTAAGAGACACAAAGAAAATGGAGACGTTTTTAGCCCAGAAAGGAATATTGCCACATGGTGCTAGACTTTGCCAACCAAGGGTATATATTTCTCCTTTGAAGCTTAACCAGCTACCACCAAATGCTCGGAAACAGTATTTGAAAATACTCTTACAAAAGTATCGTTCATCACACTTCTTGAAAAGTAAAAATGCAGAAGACAATCAAAGCTTTAAGAAAGCAAGCAACAAACACAAGTTTCCATTGCAAGTTAGAAAAAATAATTGTCATTCCTTAGGATTACAAAAGCCATATGAATATTTTATAAACTCACCTAGTGCTGAGAGAGATAACCAGACACTTGAAATGCTGATTAACAAAAAAGGTTATTCAGCCAACAATAAGAACAACAACAAATCTCTGCTACACATATACATGAAAGGAAGCAAAAGGAAAGCAGACAAAGTCAATAAGTCCCGAAGCAAGTTTCAAAAACTGGATGGCATGAATTGTGAAAAGAAACAAAAGACCAGAAAGTTTGTAGTTCCGAAGCATTACCGCGAAATTGAGTTGTCACAGGTTTCCAACATCACCCACATAAAGATGAGATATCAAGTTGCATTTGCTCGGTGGCCAGAGATCTTTGCAGGAGCCTTAGATACAATTAATAACAGTCTTGCAAGCCAGAATGCAATCTGGAAATCTCTATAATTCCAATTTTAGTTTTGTTGTGTTTAATAACTGTGTAAAATTAACAGTCACAGTATCATTGAACTTGCAATTTAGTTGATGTCTTAGTTTTCAACCAATATTTGCTTGAAAGCAAACAAAACTTTTCAGTTTCAAAAGTTAATTTAGTTGAAAGGAAGTTCGCATTTGTGTCAGACCTGATTTGTGTTGTACCAGGTCAAAGGAATATTTAATATATATAAGTTTGTGATACAGTAACACCTTGTTGATGCTTAGTATCTTGGTAGAGTTGAGGACAAACTTAAGAAGATTTTTTATAAACGGCATTTTACATAATGTTAAGAAAGAAAAAAAATAATCTGTTTTATTATGTCCATTTGGTACACAGCTACCATGATTTTGGGTTTGGTTGCAAGACTTTGGGTCATTAATAGTCCCAGAATTAGCCAATTCCATAAATACCATAATACTCGTTTCTTGTATTGTTTACAGTTTCTCTTGCGGTCAGTTAAAAGTAAAAACAATTCTTTTGCAATATTTTGGAAGTACAAGAAAAGAGTATTATGGTATTTATCGAATTGGCTAATTGCAGGTGTGTTTAATATCAGTAACATCTTAAGTTATCTGAATAACACAGTTATTGCAAACATAATGACTACTAAAATTACTTTTGTAATAATTTTACCATCACTTAACATACAGGTATATACCGATAGTACATTTTCCAACCTTTGGACAAATTCTTGAAGACTTAGAATTTTACAATGATTGTTTTAATTTTTCTAAAGGATACAAATGATAGACATTCATTTTTTTGTTCCCATTGATTAAAATTGTTTTGAATTATATTTTTTGTTGCGAATTGAAAAAGTTATTGGCATGAATCTTCAAACATCTGAAATACTGTACATAGTTCAAGTGTTCCGTTAATTTCAGTTGTAAATTCAATTATCTTTTTTACATTTCAAAACTTGTAAAAATAATGCCATTGATGCTTCGTCCATTGCTTTTGGAAAAATAAATTTGAGTTTAAAAGGTTAGAGTAGTTATGTTCGGCATGCCCTGGCACGCTGACAGCAGCCGTGTGGTCCAGAAATCTTAACTTGCATCAGTTTGGTTCTCTATATTACTTCAAGTGTAAAATTTTATTAAATTCAGTAAAAAGAAATATTACTATCTTGTAGGTAGGTTAACTAATCATGGAAGATTATTCTATATATTGAAACAGAGACACTATCGTATACATTATTACTTTATATTGTACGATTAAAGTGCATATGACATAAAAATGTTTTTTACTGTTTCTTGTAGTTGAATATGTCAAATGTACGGATTCTACTTTTTTTTCACGGTATGTTAAATCTTTTTAACAAGACTTTAGTCGTTTGAATTAGCCGTTTTGAGCGAAAAAGATGTCCACTGGAAACGCGCGGCCATGACGTCAAGTTGTGTGCCCGAAACACTTTTAACATGGCGACAGAGCAGGTTAGGAAGAAAGTTGGAAGAAGATGTGTTCCTAGAGCGCCCAATGGCGCCAGAATGGAATGATAAGCGAGTAAAATAGACTCTTCCAAGCGCTTTGTGGTTGCGCGAGGTAAACAACTTGACGTCACTGGATGTCAATTAGAACCCACTCACCGGGACAGTATTTCAACAAAATTTAGGAATTTTATGGCCTCAAAAACATGTTTATGTATACTATTAAGACTTTTTCATACTACATTGGTTTTATACACATATGCAACTACTAAAAACAAAAAAATATATTTCATATGCACTTTAAAGATTAATTTAATTATATTATTTATTCGTAAAGGTATATAACTCGGTTTACAAGTTATTACCCACAATATACATAACATACCATAAACGCATTATACATATCAAATGTCTAAAAGATTCTAACTTCTATAACAAGTACTCATTCATATTTTAGTTAACAAATTATACAACTTCAGTAACTTAGAAAAATAAGTTGCGGTAGTTGTAGTTATTGATTTTTCAGCCATTGAGATTAAATATGAAAATAAGAATTTTCTATTAAACAAATCGAATTTCGGGTTAATCAAATTACCTTTTGTTTGTAATTAGTAGATTTATAGAAAAGAAGTGTATTTGTATGCCTGTGAGACTGAACAAGAAAAGCGATTTCGAGGTCTTAAGATGCTGACATTAATAGGACAATAACTAGACTTTTGGAGGGCATATTGTTTATTTGTGGCCTGAGTAGCATCATTTGCGCCCGACTCATGAAGAGTCTATGGCAATAAAATAAGCTTGATCTTTAAAGTGCATATGAAGGAAACATTTTCTTTTCGCTAGTTCAAAAGAAGGTTACTTCAAGGTTCAGTTTCTGAAAACATTTTTGAAATCTGACTTATTTATTTTTGTGTGGGATACCTGTGGTATCTCACACTATTGCTGTCGGCTGTGTAAAGTAAAGAACTAGCCATGCAACATCGGGAAATCTACGGAAATTGTCCGAGCTATACGAAAGGCAGCCGACTTCATTCGACTCAACAACGTGAGCGAGGAGAGCTCAAACTACGTATTGCTGGAATACGGAAGGCAGCCGACTTTATTCGACTCAACAACTTGAGTGAGAAGAGCTCAAACTACGTATTACTGGAATACGAAAGGCAGCCGACTTCATTCGACTCAACAACTTGAGTGGGAAGAGCTCAAACTACATTAATTACTGTAACACACGTGGCGTCCACATGGTGCTCACTGACTCACGATAACAAAATTCCAGGAGTTTTCCAGGGTAGAAAATATATTTTTCCAGGATCCAACCCCAAATTCTCTCTCGACAAAAACAAAACGATATCAAGTATTTTCTGCCACAATAGTAGCAACTGGTATTTTAGTAGACTATCTCATTTTATATGTAGCAACTCATTGACATTTTTTCAGTTCATGAAGATCTTTATAATTATATACCATCCTGAGTGCAGTCTGAAAAATAAAGTATCAATCTACATTTTCCAGATATTACATCCATGTAACAGTGAAAAATACTCAACAGTTTTTCATAATAAAAATTTGCATGCAAGCAATATGGAACAATGAAAAATGAAGTGACTCAATGACACTAAAACCAACAGGTTTAGTAAAGTAGTGATGATTAAATTTAGTATTAAAACAGCAACTCTATGGAAAGCTTTACCATCCCTCAATAAAACAACTCACTGGAAAATTAAGAAAATGTCCTTAGTGTTTGTTGAGTATGGAAATAAAGTCAATACTTTACAATAAATGTCTTAAATGGAATGCTGCGTCAGTGGTAGAAACAGTTTTACAAATAGACAAGTTTTACACTGTATTGTATCCTACTGAAATCTCTTTAAATTTTAGAGCCTGAAACAAACCATTAAATTAATGTTTTCCAAACAATATAAATTATGTTCTAAGAAAAAATACCACATCTGTAATACAAGATAAGCCAAGATAAATTGAAAACTGTAGAAAGTCATCAAAGTGATTGCAATTTACTTCTCTTGGATTTGATTTTATCATCAAGTACACGCACTTCATCTAGCATTTCCCTTGCTCTTTTCCTCACAGCATTTGACTCCAATATTTTGGAAAAGTTATGTTTATCTGCTGCAGTCTCAGCTAGTTGATCTCCTGAGACTGTCAAACAGGCCACTGCACTTTCACAAAGTTTCTTTCTCTTTGCCAGTTCTTGAATTTCAGTTCGCAGCTCCTTCTGTTTCTCTGCTTTGTCACTTTCTGTTTTCTTTGTTTCTAGAGCAGTCAGATATTTTCGATGTGAACACCTCACACTTGTCAGAAGTTCTTTGGAAAGGGGTACTTCCAACACTACTCCTACTTCACAAATACGATCGTGAACAATTCTTTGAGCAACAATGCTTTCCTCTGTGAGGTTTTCAACAATCACATTTGCATTCAACGAGAACCCCCTTTCAACTGTGCTCTGTCCATGTGATAAGCACAAGCAAAGCTTGACCACATTAAACAAGAGGCTATACTCATTAACTGTACCCATCTCCTCATAGAAGAATGTATCAAGTCTTGCCTCCTCCAGGTATGGATCATAACTGGAATACTTTGACTTAGATGCAGAGACAACTTCATCAATTAATTGGTTGTACTGCCACAGTAGGTCATCACAATCCTTTGCTTTCACTCTCTTTGCATTATCCAGCTTGTGCACCACCCTTTTAAATCTTGCCTTAGAGTCTTCTGGATTCCTAACCGAATTCACGTGGATCAAAACATGCAAGATTTCTAACTAAAGAATATTTCAATGGGCATTTATCCAACAGCAATTTGGTAGCTTTGTTCAGCACTTCCTTGCAATCTATCCTAAACTCTAGAAGCATCTTCTGAGATATCTTCCCCATAGCAAGTAATTGCTTTATTTCTGTCTGCTGCATAGCCAACGTCAACTTGTTTGTAGTTGACACCATCTTTCTCAATATCCACACTGGCTAACTTCAGTGCAGTAGAAGCTTCTTGTATTACAGAACCTTTGACAAATCTTTTCATTAATCCTTTGATCAAAGTGACAAGGTCACCACCCAAGTGTGGTATCATGGGCTTGATATCCGACAAGGAACCTCTCAAATTGTCTTCCAATAGAGACAAAAAACAACTGTTTCTCTCTCATCTGTGGATCTTTGCATCCTTCCTTTACAGTCAAGAACGTTTTGTGCTTTGGTGCAATTTTTTCCCTTTCAGCACCTTCGATATAGAGAATTACTGATGGTAGAACATCGAGTGCTCTACTTGCAAGAAGCACATTTTCAACCCAACGGCAAACACAGAATTTTGACGGAAAAGTGTCTGAACCGGAAAATCTTGTATAATCATCTCTTCTGGCTGGACTGTCCTTAAAGAGCTTGTGGAGACATTTCTGAAAGGAATCAAGTTCCCAGTCACCTGCTTGAAAGGCCTTTTTCAAAGCACCATGAACAGTGTGAAGACCACAGCTTCCAAGGTCAAGGAGTTTAGGACTATCAGGACTCTTATTTGCTGCTTTAGGTTATCATAAAATTTCCAATTAACATTAGGCCCGTCCATACCAATCTGATTAGTTTACTTTCATCAAGTCGCCCACATAATTCATGAAAGTGCTCGTCCATGTCCCATAAACACTGAGCCCAAAAATCTAGCCATCACCATTTGTTTGTTTGAATCCCACTGACTTACATAAGCATCCATTTGTTTTCTCTGTCGTTTGGCAAAGGGTTTCATCAAACATAAAAACGAATGGGCCAACAGTCAAAGCAAAAAGCTGAGATCTAAAGTATAGTGCAAGACCGAAACGGCAAATGTATGCTGTTTTCGTCGATCCACAAGAACACCCCTTGGCAATGTCAGAATCTGGAAACATCCTGTTAAACAATTTTTTAATATTCACATTAGATCTGTAGGAATTATGACTCTTGATGGTATGAAGTACCCACAATATTTCTGCTTTTAGGACATCTTTATTACAGTAACTCTGAATCGAGCACCTTGAGTTTTGGCTTGAAGACCCAGTTGTCTGCGACGTTGAAGCGCTGGAGCTGGTGGTAGAGGATTTGTTGAATTAACTGTTGACACCACGGTTCTTGTTTCTGTAGTTCTGAAATATCAGTAAATTCCTTTGATGCTTCTTTCCTTTACTGTGCGAAGAAACTGCCTTTAGGCCCATGTTTCCGATATCAAAAGATGTGTCGCACGCAGCACATTTTGCCCTCCGTTTGTCACTGTTACCATTAATAACCATTCTTTGTGTTCACCTTCCAACCATACTTTGTTGAATATGCGTGATCCTCCCGGCATTATAAATATTCAGATATTCTTCAATGTATCTCTCAATTTGTCATTATACATCAACTTTCAAAATGGCAACTGCACGCTGCACCAGCTGAACAAAACTAAAGCGGGGGCTCAACCTAATAAATACGCTAATTACAAAGGGCAAGTGACCGAGTAACCACGCCACCAAAACAATCGTGCGGCTCTTCAGTTTTCCGGTTGAAGCAAAACGGGTCCAAAATGACCAGTATCCCCAGAAAAAAATCCCAAAACTGAGTCTACATAGAATGCAACTAGGGATCCAAGGATAGTGCAAAGTTTAAAAAATACGCAACTAGTGTACATGCATGTATAATACTGCAGCTTAGCAGGTTTCGCTCATAAAAGATCAATAGTAGCTTAACATGTCTTGATATCCGGAAGTGCACCAAATAACGATTTTAAAAGCAAAAGAACATCTCAGGGTAATAAAGGATTGCTTAAAAATCTTGAAATTCTTGTATTTTACTTGTTGTCTAAACAATAAAATTAATGAACATGATGGCTTTATTTTCAATTTATATTTACTCACAGCCGCGTATCGATGTAATAAAGCGTAACGGCCGAGACATTATTTTTTTGCCTTTTTTCCATGTTATTTTCAAAGTGGCGCAGTGATTTCACACAACGGCCGTTCACGCTTGTTCGTTTTGGAAAAATGTAAAAATAACTACAAAATAAGTGAAAATAAAGCCATAGCGTTTATGTTTTGAGTGTCCACACTGTAAAATTTCAATCGAGGAATGTGATTGTACCATTACCAAGTTTATCATCGCGTGTGAACCAAGCTATTACAGTCAAATGGTTTTCTGAACTTGTTTGTGATTCACAGTCAAAAATACAATTACAATTACACGCATTTGAATAAAAATTATCAAGCAGCAATGCGGATATTTTGGCACAACTTATTTGTACTTTACTTTACTTATTTGTGCTTTATTTTCCTAAAATAAACGTCAGACGGTGGTAATCAAAATCATATGTTCAGGCAGGTGCTCCTTTGACTTGTTATAGTTTTCACAGGATATGCCTTGGTAAATTTTCCAACGGTTTTGGGGAGTATTTTTCCAATTTTAAATCAAAACTTTCAAAACAGTCTGCTGACTGCAGGGAGCGAAAATAAACTGTGAAACCATGTGCCGTGGCCAGAAGCACAAGGATAATTGAGCAGCAGTGGCAGGGATTATATGCTATTCCATGCTCGATGGCTGATGTTATTCCAAAACAATGTTAATAAAATGTAAATAATCCCGGCCAACCATGGAAATATTGTGAAGTATTCCTTAACACTTGTAAATAGTTGCATGAAGTAATGGATGAAACTTTTCAGTGTGTATCGTAATTGT
>JAOBRB020249001.1:0-11629 GCA_027575285.2 Zoanthus pulchellus | reverse complement strand
AAGAAGAAGAAGAAGAAGAAGAAGAAGAAGAAGAAGAAGAAGAAGAAGAAGAAGAAGAAGAAGAAGAAGAAGAAGGAAAAGGAAAAGGAAAAGGAAAAGAAGTTCTAAGAAGACCTATTTTTAGTGTTAACTTCTTTTTCTGAAACGTACTTTGTCCTCATGCAGTTGCATCTTGTTTAAATTGTTTATGTATGACAGAAATTTTCAATCTTCGGATTTGAAATAGCTTTGATATGAAATTCGTAACACAATCACATGATCAACTCTAAAGACAAAGAAAACTCTCAATTCTTATCAACAAAGATCACCACATTCAGTGTTGGAGAAATTACGCATATTCCTTCAGGCAATCTACGAGTGACAAACTTCAAACGTACATAATGCAATCCCATGAGTTGAAACATAAGTAGGCAAAATTTATAATCACCGACAAAACTCTTAATAACTTAAAAAATCATTTTTATCCGTGTTTAAAATTTCCTTATTTTAATAATAGTTTTCTCAGTAACACTTATGACGAATGATCAACCGTCATTGAATCGAGTTTTCAAAGCCACTTTTCAATTCGAAATTTGTACAATTACCTAAATATTGATCGAGTATAAATACTAAAATAGGGATCGTTTCTCAATAGAGACTACCGGCTCATTACCTTTTCATTTATATGGCCGACATTTGTTTTACTTTA
Source organism: Zoanthus pulchellus (assembly GCA_027575285.2). NCBI lineage: Eukaryota > Metazoa > Cnidaria > Anthozoa > Zoantharia > Zoanthidae > Zoanthus > Zoanthus pulchellus. The sequence continues at coordinate 10,941 of JAOBRB020249001.1, read as the reverse complement.
TCAAAGCCTTAAGTCTTTGTGTTTGCTTGATAGCTATAATCAACATATTAAGATTTTCAAGAGGGGAGGCAATTTTTTTTAGTACCAATATCAATTTTTAAGGTCGCTTTTTTCGTGTTTGCCTCAGGTGATTCAGCACCACAAAGGTTAAAAAAAGAGTGAAGATAAAAGAAGCACGACAATTTTCTTATCGTTGTTTGGTTGCAAAGAACTATGACGTTAGTTGAAGAGTGTTATCATTGCATTTTAAATTTCGCCTACAATATATTTACAGCCATGACCTGTGCAAGTTTCCTCCACGTGTACAATCTCAGCACTGAAACGTTCTTTTGTATTTAGCAAATGGGATTGACTTTGTCGCCAGCAGTGAAGATCAATTATAGAAATAATATTTTGATAAGCCGGCAAAACTAAAAGAAATGTTTGTCTTAATTTTTGTTTCGTTGCATGGACTTGGTATAAGACGGGATGAGCAACTACTATGGCAGAGCGGTGCATTTATTCATTTCATTTATACGAGTTTATGATAAACCATTCGTTAAGCTGACATTGTCTCGTTTCTCATCTGCCAGTTTAAACTTGAAAGTTTAATTGCCCAAAACATAGTTGAATCTTTTGACATTAATCTTTTTGTGTTAGAAAGTCGATCGACAAAACGGCATCAAGAAACTAAGAGTAGACCGACCTGAAATAATGAAACATTTTATTGAGTTAATATCACTGTATCACTGTTCTTTTGGATTCTCAAGTTAAGAGTTAATATTTAATTTAGATTGATAGCTTGTTTTGCTTTACAAACATTGAATTAAACATTCAAATAACGATCTCTTTTAAAAGTACATTCAAATACTTTGTTCCTTTTTTTTGCTTGCTCAAAAATTCAGGATGGTCAGTTCATTTTGCCTTGCTTTCAACAGTTCTAGAATATTTTTGTGTCAGAAAAAAAATCTAGGTATTTTTGCATTTATTGCGATTATAATTGGTTAGTAACATCAAATTGATTTTTTAAATTTGAAGCATGATTCTATAAATTCTTTCATAAGCTTTATTCTTCATGTTAAAAACACAAAGAAATGAAATGCATTGGTGATCTGACATATTTAATAACTATTCTTTTTTTTTTATTTTACCAGCCATGAAAGCCGACTATAGTCGAACTGTAAGAGATGTAATTGTACGGTAATGAATATGCAAACTATCTTCAGAGAAAGTAATTGATTTCCAAGCTAAATTGATCAAAAGTTATTTTGATAATTTATTTCTATTAAAATGAACGATATCACAATATTTGAAAAGGCGTAATCAAGTGCTCGGTGAGTGAACGATTTTTTCATTTTTTAAGAATAAACACTTTGGACCAAGGCAAGATTGTAGAAATGAGACATATTTTACAAAGTCAATAACGTAACAATCACTAAAATTCTTGAAAAATAAACCTACAGCTAGCAAAACCAATTTTATAGCGATTATCAATAGGAACTTTATTAAAGCACTAATTTTTCTAAGAAATATCTCAAAACTAAAATATCGGTTATATTTTGTTTGGAAAGAAATATAGTTTTCTAAAACAGTTTACTCCAACGAACCGACTGTCTGAAACTGGTCAAAAATTGAAGGAATTGTAGAAAATAATATTAAAGAATGGTAAAAATGTTACTATGGCAACATGGAGAGATTTTGTTATTGTTGGGAAAACACTGTTTCCATTGACCTAAAATGAAAACGGCTCAACTTTTGTTCAGTAAAATTTACAAACAGTAATTGCGATGCAGAGTTGCTATATGCACACAATGGGGTTAACACAATCAGAAATCCTTCAAATTTTTTTAGATCTTCCTGCACTGTTTTTAATAATTGTAAAAACTAGAAAGCCGAACCGGTTCTTTACGCGTTTTTAGAGTCAAACTTAAGATATATCAGATATAAATTCAGTAAATCGTTTTCGCTTTAATTTTATATCGTTGCAAATGATTCACTTGGAGCATATAGAACCATTTCGTAGCCGTAAGATCAGTTCCCGGCGTCATCGATTACTCAAGACAAGTCATTTTAAAGTTAATTAAGAAATCATTTTTTACAATGAAAGTAAAAAGACATAAACTCATTGAAAAGAAAAAATACATTAAATGAAACCAGAGGTTTAAATGAAACTTCTTCCTTCAAATCTTAACCTCGAAGCTTTTTTTCCCCAAATTTTATTAAAAGTTCGTTAACAGGAAATTTATGTTGAATTATTTCATTCAAAAATTTGAGCTTGGAATTGAATTGAAAATGGAATAGCTTTTATTAAAAAAGCATGAAAAAAAAAACTATTTGGTTTTACCGCGAAAAGAAACTGCAATAAAAGTCGGCTGCGGGTTGTTTTCACTGTAACCGATCTCAAGCAAGACGTCCATAAATATTGTAGTTATTTAAATTTATAACTTCACACCGTAATGAAAATAATTTTGATAAAAAGCCTTTACCATGACCTAAAAGTTGTGAAATTATAAAACTATTCCTGTTGAAGCACCAACTTAACATTCTCTTTGTGATATAAGTATTGCAGCTGAAATGATAAAAAATCTTACATGCCGACTATCAAAACAGTCTTTCAGCTTGTCTGTATTTATTCTGCATTACTGTTTGTTAGTTGTAGTTGTAGTAATAGTTTCTATTAACCCAGTTATCTATTTTGCGTTGTTTGGTTTGGGCGTGTACAACCTATTACGGGTCCCCCCGCTGTGATTTCAATCGAAGAATGCTTGATGATCTATTAACCACTATTACCAGCAGCATTCAGTCTGCTCTCAATATTGAAAAAGTTGTGAATTGATTTAGGCAATCAAGCTTCTGTACACCTGCCGTATTTACTGACAACCTAATTTTAAAACTTCTCAACTACTCTTTCACGATGGCAAATTACAGAATTACAGAAATTCGCACAAGAGTTGAGGGTTCTTTTGTTTTTGAGCGTAGTTGCAGTAACATAAGGATACAAATTGTGTTTGCTCCAGGCCTGGATTAATCTACAGGGCAAGAATTATGTCTAAAAACTAATATCTACTACTGATTTGTCATAGAGGATTCGGCTTGCGCTTGCTGACTGACAAAGTAATCCTAAGTTTTCAGTTTAAAGTTTTCAGGTTTTGCTAAGAAACGTGGAAATAATGTTAGCTGCAAAAAAATGAGGAACGGAATAAATCTAGTTTGAAGTTAGTTCCTTATCATATGTACATTTTTAGGAAACCGACTGATATGAATAAAAGTCTTAAGTGACAAAAATTTTAGTGTGAAAATATTCGTTAAAAGAAGTCCGCTTGCCAGAGGCCATTTTTGCGGTTAATAAGATTGTTGTATATGCCTTCCGGTCTCGATAACTTCGTCCCCAATTATAGAGCAACTTTTTTAATAATGTTGAACATCAATCAGAATTTTCTAAATCGCCTTGGGCGAATATAGAAACACGATCTTCTAATGTTCTTCTTTCTGTTGGCCCTGCTTTAGCAGACTCAAAATTCATCTTGTCATGGAATAAATTTCTTAAGTTCCAAACTAAAGAACATATAGCCTTTAAAACAAGTGTCTTTGATATTTTAAAATGTTCAGCTTAACTTGGCGTAAGGGAGGTAAGAAGCCCATTCGCCTGTTTATAAAACTGATTTAGTAGGAGTGTCGGCATTTCAAATAGCTGGACAAGTTATTATTGCAATTATCAGAACATGACAGTTGATGCGAAAGGACGGACGCAATAGTTCGTTTTTCTCTTTTCAGACTATAAGGATAATGGCCACAATAGATTACCACAAAATAGCATAATCCTGTTTTTATTCTAAGCTAGACACCGATAAAGTTAGTGGGTGTAAAGAAGGCGTAAATATTCTTTACTCTCGCGGACCTGTTTCGTCAACTTCTAAAAAATTCTCAAAAGGTCTTGTAAACTTTACGCTTATAGCTTTTGAGTTAAGAGTTAAAAAAAGTTGAAAAGTGTTTTTCTGCTTTAAGGAGGATTTAAAAAACAAGCCATAAATCTCAAAGCAAACAAAATATCCATTCTAATTAACGTCACAGACTAGGAAAACAAATAGCCAATCTTGTTTCGTGACCGGTCGGTTTTCTTGAAGTGTGAAAGCCGAGCTAGACTATAGATCTTAAGTAAGAAAGTTCTGTTGAAGAGATCTCTTGTATTTGCGGTTGCGAAGAATTCAGACGCTATGTTTAAGCACTTGAGATGTTTTCATTTTAATTATTTTAATATCTATTTTCTTTTGAGCAAAAAAAGTTTTGTTGAATCAAACTTGAATTCTCAGTTTCGTTCTTAAAATCCTCTCGGAAAAAAATAAGAGTTTTTTGCTACTTATCTAGAAAGCAACAAATTATTTGACTTCCCACCACAGTTACAATTAAGAAAAGCTATTCATTTCTTTTTAAAGCCAAAAGCACTTATTTTGTTCCGTTATAAAATACATAATTGTCGGTTGTTTGTCTACAAGAGATGTGATCAAAGAAATCTTTATCTAACTTAAGATTGCTGTTTATTCCGTTTTAACAAGCGAAATCACATCTCTGAATATGGGGAAAAATGCGGTAGTAACATCATAAAATTAAAGTTTGAACCACGTAAGTTTGTTGTCCATGTCTAATCTTTGCAAATATGAACCAGTTAAAGAGATAAAATCGATTTTGTATTATGAATAAGCGAAATTCCACGTCTTAACTGCAAAATTATTTTCTCAAATTCCTTCTGAAACATCGAAAACCTAAGTCGCAGCTGTTTCTGCTTAAAATTAAGAAACGAAATGGTTTTCAGACAAATACACATCTGTGTTCCTAAGGAGAATCGGAAACAGAAAACCTCAAACCATTAACCCAAACTCTGTTCAGTTCACAGTCAGAGGAAACAACTATTTAGAATGGCCTGTTGTGGAAAGCATTGTGCTTCACCATAGGGCTTCTTCGTTCACTGAAAGAACTCTTTTACTGTTAAATGGTCACATTTGTTTCATAGATTATTGTTAGTCGTTGTTACGAAGTTCAGATTTTAAGCTGACTATTAACTTCCCGTTGGGAGCCCATAAAAGCAATGATTTCAAGTGTTTTGTGTGAAGCACTTTCCATTTATTGACAACATATATAAACGTGTAAGATAATAACTTCTTCGACAATTTGTACATAACAAACACCAAATATACATCGTCTAAGTTAAATGTTCTCAAATTAAACAGAATACAGTTATAGAATTTGATTCTCTCAATGATTAAATAAACTTCAAAGTAATAAATACTGCTCCGTTCATTTCAACAAGGTCTCGTGAAGAGATTTCACAGTGCAATTCATACCCTCCATTGCTTAAATAAAGAAACCTATATCAAACTATTTACACAAATTTACAAGCAGTTTCAATTGAAAGTGTTGGTATGTTTTTGTCTTGTAAGACTGTTTGACAATAGGAGAGCATTCCTCATACACTGTACGGTTGTAAATCTTTTGAAGGTATCATAGATCGTTAGTCAATATTGACACGGGATTCTATTATTCTCAATATTCATCCTGTTATCTCGAGAATTGCTTTGGAAATATGTGTCAATGAGCCGATATACAACTTAAAAGAAAGACTTGCATTGCTCAGCTTTCTCATGGGGATAAATGATTACGGCCAGTTATCTTACCAAAGCAAAATGATTTCTACTCAACCTGTGCATAGCTAACGACCATCAGCTTTCACTGGTCTCAGATTTTACACTTGATGCCTCACTTCCAGCGCTGCCATCGCACGGAGAAGGAGTTTTATCCTCGTCCTTTTCACTTTTATCTAAATCTGTTTTCTTGCTACTGCCATTGTGAGTTTTAACATGTTTAGACAGATGATCACTGCGCATAAATCGCTTGTTACAAGTAGGGCAGGCAAATCTTTTCTCGCCTGTGTGAGTCCTTAAGTGTCGTTGCAGTTCGTCAGATCTTGTAAATCTTTTACCACAGAAAAGCCAGTTGCACACAAAAGGTCTTTCGCCGGTGTGCCAACGTAAATGTGCCTTTAAATGCGATGTTTTTCCGTAAACTTTTCCACAGCCAGGAATGTGGCAGATATGTTGAGTCTTTTTACGAAATGGCGCTCCGCTAGCACTGAGCCTCTCGTTTTCCTGACAATAAGGGCAGTCACAAGTTGCACGGCCTGTGTAACGACGCGTTGCTCTCGCAACACTCTGAACTGATGGCAACAAAGCTGGTGGACCGGGAATATACGAAGGCACGTCTATATAAGTTGGCAATCCCACCTTTGTTGTTTCATTTCCTAGACAAGAATTTGAAAGGAAATGCCCATGGTTAATGTTTGCCACAGAGACTGGAGTTATCGCATGAGGCACGTTCGTGGGCGAGAATTCGTGTGTTAGTCCTGGATAATGAGTGAAACTTGGATGAATTGGACCAGCTGTGTGAGCTTGCTCGATCCAAGACGGGTTACTATGCATCTCCCAGAAGCTCGGTCTTGTTGGCTGAGAGTGAGAGTGGTGTGAATGTGGGTCAACGTTCTGTTTGAACCAACCTTGGTGTACGCTATGGTCATACGGATGTGGTAGTCGAGGAAAAATAGCTGTTTCAACTGCAGCTTGATGGTGTAGACGGCTGACAGCCATTGGATCTGTCACTGAACTGTGAAAATTTGAAACTGTTTGGCTAGGCAAGAATAACTCGCTTGCCTGGTTGCCAACAGCTTCGCTACAACTGGTAGTTGGATAATTATTTGATGGAAATGGAGTTTCTGTCAGACGAGAAGCTCTGGATACAGCAATGGATGGTGACTGTTTCCAAGGATAAAACCCTTTACCGACTGTAGCATCGATTTGTGGTGGAGGAGATTGTTGACCAATACGGCTACAAGTGGCAGCCAACATTGCAAGCGGGGTTCTTTTAGGTCTTGTCAGCAGCGATGTTTGTTCCTAAAATGACCGAGCGAAATCGGAAGATATTATATTAGCGATGTCAGTAATCAGCTTACGACAAAACACTAATCAAACTTATCAAATCAGAACAAAATTCCGCTACAAACACATCAACTTCAATCTTATACAGACCTGTACAACGAAGCAGTTATTCATGGAAGGTAAAAAGAAATTATTTAATCTTTTGTTCTTTATGTTTTACTTGATGTGATTTTGTAAGTTTTCTTTCCGCCCCAATATATGTAAGCGTTTTGATTCACCGAGTCTCCGCGGCATAGTAAAGTCTTTTAAGATGCCGCTCTACTTGTCGAGAACCAATCACATCGTGCCTTCACAAATATGATTGAACGATAGGGATTTGTTGACATATAATAAGATGTTCGAAATGGCACAATTATTCTGCACCGATCTCATCGGACAATACAACGCACCTATCACGGGTGACGCGGTAAGACCCTTAAGACAGCCAAAACGTTGACAATTAAAGAAATTTCTAATGTCTTCGCACCTGCTTTTTGCGGATAAAATTTAAGAATTATTGTTGGGGAGCCAAACAGGTCACTTTACATGTTTTGAGTAGTATCGGAAGTGCTTATTAAGTAGATCTCAATGAATTTCAATAAATTCTTGATCTATTGAAGAATTGGTAATTTCTGTAAAGTGAAAGCACGAAGCCTTGCATGCCTCGTGAATATTCGTTTGAAGTATATTTTTAAAAGCTGACGCCGCGATCATGAGCTAAATTTATCCGCTCAGCCAAAATATATTTGTATATTAGCAAAAGTGAAATTGTGGGTGGCTGTAACCGGAACAGTGGGCGTTGAAGTCATGTTCAAATGGGCGGTCAGTAGGCGTTTGCTGATCAGATCACGAGCATACAACATAATTTATCTCAAATACTTGGGAAAGCGGCGGTTCGGCCTTTTGGTCAGTAATGCAAACAATCACACCATCGCTTCATTCACACCTCTACAGTTAAAAATTGACACAACAAAATGCGATTGTTCGTGCAACAACTAAACAAACTTTAATATTCTCTGGTTGTATCTAAAAGTGTTCAAGTACTAAAAGCTTTCTTCAGGTATGGTAAACTCTTATGAAACACCATAATGCCGTTGAAATCGATGTCCGATATGTTTTTACCCGGCAATTTGGAAACCGGTTGAAATAATTGCAGTGTTAGTAAAAACGATAATTAAGCGCATTTCTTTAGTGGTTTTAATCCCCTTTGGGAAATACAAAGTACAGTTTACGTGCTTTGTGAAGTTAACCATCGAGTCTATTTAATATAATGCTGTTATTAAGCAATTCAGCACAGAATTGATTCTGCAAAGCCAAATATATTTTGCAATATGAAACCCCTGTAGCGATAAAACTCTTTTAAGACTACTAGGATATTTATAAGACTTTTTAAAATAACTCTATAAAGCTGGTATTTTTAACTCTGTATGCGGTCGTGTGTGAGTTTTGTGTTATAGCTTGCACGCTGCGCCATCTTTTAGCAATGTATATTTTACAATTAGGAACAAACAGTTTGTTTACTGCTTAAAATTTTCAGTGCATTTCACATCGGCTTAACGAGAAATCTCTCTATATGATATGCAAAAATCATTCATACTTAATTAACTCATAGTATCTTCACTAACCGCTGCTAAGATTTAAATCGTTCGTTCTTACAAATAAATTAGTTTTCAATCTTTTGCCACAGCTTCAGGTGCTAAACTTAGAGTTTCCTGTTGAAATTTAAGTCGTTAATGCATTAGAAATCATCGCCTTAATAGAAAAAATTCTTCTTTTAGATAATATAACTTTTTTTGAAAAGACGAAAACAAGAATTTGGCACCCTATCATCTGCTATCATCTGTCTCGTTCACAGCATATTTAGTGAATGCTTCTTAATGTAGTTTGAAAGTGACCCGACAACACGATCAGATTGTGTTTTCGTACCTCTAAAAGCAACTTCTCGCATCTGCCATGTTGCTTATCCACTCTGAAAACGTTATGGTCTCACTAACAGGAACAGAACCACTGCAGCTGATATTGGTGCATTTCTGGTATAAAACGATAGTTAATTCCTTACCCGGTTACTAAAAACACACATGCAGCGGGCAAGACGATTTCAATCAGGCGTGGTTATGAGAATTATCGACCGGCGAGAAATCGATAGGCGTAATTAGTCTTGTGTTTGAAGTGCCGCGCTGGTTAGTTAACTCTTCAACTGTGCTAAGGACATGTATGACCTTGTTCTAATAAAAATGGTCGAGTTTCTGGCAGCTGCTGCAAGCTGATGTTAAAAAAAGCTGGCATTATTATTTTGCGGCGTTGAGGGGTCGTGTCACAATGAAATGAAATCGAGCAAGCAATGGGCCCGCGGGTAACGGTAAACCACAATAATTACTGAGCACAAAATTGAGTGTCGGACACGCTAACTCAAATTCAGTGCCAGATGAAAAGTTAGAGTGTAAATTGGATCGGAACGCCCCCTACACGCATTTTGACTTGTCGGCAGAGCGTATCGAATGGAAAGTAAGATAACACAGGCCTGTTGAGCTTTGATCCCAGACTACACTACCGGAGGGGGAGGTTTTAGCAAGAAGACTGTTCTTCTTTGTCACAGAACTAAAGCCAAACATGACAAGGCGGTTTCTTTTACTATTGTGATTAACGGCATTGCTTTTCAGAGAGACCCGATAACGATCTCTTTGGAATTGATTCAGTGGGTCATGATTTTTGAATCGAATACGCAGACATGCATGACACAGTCATCGACGTCAAAGTTATGAATTAAACACTGAAAAGAATGGCGGTAGCATCAAACGACCTCTTAAAATGCTTTTATAAATTAAGAAAATAAACGCCCGTATTTACATAACTGTAGTGATGGCTAAAATCCTTGTTTTTTTAATGCCTCGCTCAACAACTAACTTGTTTACGCCAGTCAAAGATATTGGCAGATTGCTTTTTTTTTTTTTGGAGTAACACATATAAAATTGTTAGGTTATAATCTGTCGCATCTAAAGCTTTGTATCACATTGTGAAAAACAGATTTGTGCTTGGCCATGCGTTATCGACTAAACTCTTTTGTGTTGCTTTGTCGGTTCATGAAAAATCAAAGAAAAGTTATAATTGAGTGATAGGTTTTTGTTTAAAATTGAAGCCACCTCTAGGGCCATTCACAAACTGACATAAAGAACTTTAGGGTCATCTGTTTATGAAAATTCTACTCATTCTCTGACACGTGTTAACCAACTAACGGAACCGATGAAATGCCTAAGCGGCTACTCTAACTGTTCTCAAACAAACAGAAAAACAATGGCTGTAATTAAATCAAGGAAAAATAAGTCGTTTGTTTGAGTTGTCATTAAACATAACTGATAAGCTAAAAGTGATGTGATTTCTGCGCACAACTTTGTAGTTAAAATGCGGAGAGCGAAATCAAAGATGAAAGCCAGGATTAATTTATTCTTGTAAAAATAAATCTGTCATTCTAATTGAAATATCTGAGTTGATTTTTTATTTGTGTTTGCTAAATCTCAACTCGAACCGAATCATTAAAAGTCGACTAAATATCATGTTTTAAAGTTTTAAAAAACGTCATTAAATTTTTAAAAAACATTATTGCCATAAACGACAGCTGAGTGTAAATGATATGAATAAAAAGTTGCTTTTTAAAAAACAAAACAAAAGAAAAACTTAATGTGAAGCACAAACAAATGCCCAAAGTATTCCAAGCATAAAAAGCAATAAAAAACGTATTGCTGACAAAAATAGTAAAATCTATAAAATAATAAATGTAAAGTTGTGAAAAAATCTTTTGGATTACTGAGAGAAACTCTTTCCATGGTATATTACAACTTTAGTAATGAAAATGTAAATTCTACACTGTAAAAAAGAGAATAATTACTGACGTTTCGGACGTTAGTCCTTCGTCGGAGTAAAGAAGGACTGACGTCCGAAACGTCAGTAAGTATTCTCTTTTTTACGGTGTAGAATTTACATTTTCATTACTAAATTGTTTCTT
>JAOBRB020248924.1:0-11630 GCA_027575285.2 Zoanthus pulchellus | reverse complement strand
GCCAAAATATGTGTGAAACGGTTGACTTTCTTTTCAGAAGAATTATATAGCTTTGGTATTTTAAATGGTTTATTTTGAATGCTTTTAAAAGATTAAAATGCGGACCATGATTTGCATTATATATCGAATTAAGTAATAAAGCTTATTTAACTTAATAAGTTGATTAAAATCTTACTTTAATTTTATGTTGCCTAACACAAGGTATGGAAGACAGTAAAGTTGTAATTATCGAAGATCTAGACAAGATTTCCAAAACTCTGCATAGTTTTGAAAAATAGAGCCTAGACTTTCGAAGAGTTTGGGATTCTATATGGTTTAGGCAAACCAACTTTGATGTTTAGATTGGAAATGTTGGAACAGCAAAGTCCAACCATTAGTGTAATTGATTAATGTAATACAAATCCAGGAGGCCTTTCAGTATCCGAAAGAACAATCTGTAGCTCTTCTCTAACAAAACTTCTTTTTGGACCACCCAAAAGGAAATACAAAACAGTTTGATTTGGAGACACGATACTTCTTTCTATTACAAATATACACAAACTCCATATAGCATTAGTCGCACGTCTTTTATCTCCTTCTTCGTATTTACCTGGAAAATATAAATATCTAACGTATACATCGTAAATACGTAATCTAACCTCTTGTTCTCCAACAGGACGTTTATAGATTATATTTCTAACTTCAATATTGTTTTAATCGATAGCTTTATTAGGTTGTTTACCAGTTATAGGCCTAACTTTGTTATTCATTGTATCTAAAACACTTTTAATCTCTTAACCAAAACTTTACTTCGTTTACCTTTTTTTCCATTAACATTTCTTGTCTATATTGATGACTAAATAATTTTTCAGACAGTTTTTCATTATATTTTTCAACGACAGCTTGTGCTTGATGATTTTTAGCTTCGTTTCTTTGTATATGTACTCCGCGTTTATCCATTAATGTTGTTACATCGCCCATAAACTCTTTACTAGGATCAACAATAAATTATGTGCTTACATTAATTTACCTCTAGAATAAATCTTTACAAATGATTTAGCAATATCAGAAGAATATTTATTAGTTAATGGATAAGAGTCAACATGTCGCCAAGCAACGTCGACAACAAACAAAGCATATTTATATTTATTATCGGCTGGCAAAAACAATAAATCTGCTTGATGTATTGCACGAGGTTCTCTAATATCCCAAATCGGTCTAGGAATTTGTTTAGGGGCAGGTAAATAAATCTGCCATATAGCTGGTTTAGAAAGCCATTTTCTAGTTACATCTTTAGAAAGATTTGCAGCTAAAGCTAATTTATTAATGGCTAAATAACCTTTGCAATAACCTCTTTCGCTATATTTTATTTTATCCATTAAACATAAGTTAAAGTTAACATTATTAGTTTTTAACTTAAATATGCATCAGAACTAAACTTTTTTGATAAACTTAACCCGAACGGAAATAAAAAAATAATTTTGGATTAAAAGCGGGTACATCGCTTAATCAAATATCGTTTAATCCATTTTCGGCTAATCCTGGAGAAGTTTTATACATTAAATTATTATACCAAAATTAACAAAAGACGATGTTGTTATCCCAGGAAGCATACATTTATTTTTGTAATCTTAATGGTAAGGACATGTCAATAATACACTTGTAAACAACATTACCCGAAATCTTTTAACGAATTTTAAGGTTACGTTAGGTGGGAAGAAATTACAAAATTACAGATACGATTTACTAAAGATATATGGAGATCTATTTCTAACCAATGAATAACGAGAAGACAGATTAACATACGGAATATCTACATTAAATATGCGGAAACTAAGGACGAATGCGGGTGATAAAATAACCAGCGACAATGCAGAGGCTGCATTTGCGGCTATACAATTATAAACGCCCATGGAGTAGTTTATCCTAAAGAATTGGCTCAAGATCTTGAATTTCAATTAACACGAACATGTAAATATACCACCAAGATCAACGACTGGAATACTTTAGTTATTTACAGAAGCACATACAGCTGGAACGAGAGATACAGGAAACTTCGTTAATCCAGACATTAAATCTATAAATATAAACGTCAATGGAATGCCAAATAGATTTTAGGTTAAAGGAATGTTTCCATCGGATCTATGGCCAGAAATTAGGAAACGTTCTTGTAACAATAATCCTTATCTATCCGAAAAAGATTTTTATACAGGCACTAAGTTTGCTCTTTGGATCGATGTTCAAAGTTATTCAGACAACGACATACACGGAATAGTTCTTAGATTAAATATTACAAGAGATGGAGTTAAGTTAGAAAATAAACGTAAGGTTGGAAAATCAGGAAACATTACTTGCCACATGTTTATTATAGCCGATACACTAAAGGAGATTATGAATTCAAACTTAAAATGAGTACTTTATTAAATAAAATAAAGTCAATCTTATCTAGAATAAAAGATTAGATTGCTTACAGATGGAAGAGTTAAAAGATAAACTTCCATTTCATTGTTTTATTGTTGGTCCAACAAACTGCGGGAAGACACAATATTTAGTTGAAAAATTACGATGTCCATTTAAAGTCGTATTCGATTATTTATTACTTATTTGTCCAACATATATTTATAATAAAATGTACAAAGAATTTGCTAAAGGAGACAAACGAATTTTACTGGCAGCACCATCTGCAGACAGCGAGGATGAAATAAACAAACTACTTTGTAATGCAAGTACTTTATTTTCTGGAACAAATACATATATAACATTAAACGATTGTGCTATGTCAAAAAAAAGAAGAAACGTTCAAATAAGTTAATCGAGCTAGCTTTCTCTGGAAGACACAAAGGAATTTCTGTATGGGTGTTAACAAAACAAATAACATCGATAGCTAATCCATTTATAGATAATGCTGCTAGTGATTAGAAATTAACTTAAAGTCTTCTTTAGTTAATCTTAAAACAAAAGTATAAAAAGTCTGTTACTTCAAGTAAAGAAATTGAACAAATAACTAACGAATCTTCCCTCTCGACTTCATTTTCTAAAAAACAAAAGGATCCTAATAGAATTAACGCTGGGAAAACATTTGCCAATTATAATAAAAGAGCCTCCAATGCACTTTAGGAAAAACAGGCTGCCGAAAATATTAATATCCAGTTTTACTTATTGCTTATGCAGTTTCTGGACTTATTGTTGGTAATTACGTAAAACACAAATATATAACACGTACAGAAACACAACCTGTTTTTCTTCCAGCACCCCCAAAAACACCAACGCAAGCTATTCCAACACCTGTTAATTGGGTAGGTTTGCAGTAATAAAGTAGCTTAAAATAATCTTAATTTTATTATCATAATTTCAGAGGAAAATAAATTAGTTAAAACTGTAGCCGACTCAGCGATCCTTATTGGTTTATGTACAGGAATGGGAAACTTTGCAAAAAAGATTCTAAAAGAGAATTTTCTTGGTGATGCAAGTAGTAACGCCATCAACTACGTTAAATTTAAAAACTTTAAAACCTATTTATAGAATCAGAAAATAATACCTAAAAACATATAACCAAAATGAAAGTTAGTGAATAAAAATTAAATAATTGCATTGCTGGTGCTGCGATATTAGTTGGTGTAAGCAGTCTCGTCGACATTGCTACTAGTCCATTTCATAAATATACCTAGGTAGTATTAGTTATTCGAATAAGCAGTTACATTCTCGCTAAAATATTATGATAAATATGGAAGAGGATTTGAAATTAATGCCGTTTCAAATGATTTAGAGGTTGAAGAAGAAATAGATTGTCTAAGTGAAGAAGATGAAAATGGCGACAATAGCAATGATGGTAGGGGGTGCGATCCTAAACGCGACTACGTTCGTAGGCGGTTCTTACCTAGCTAAATATTTAAGTGTTAGTTATTCAAAAGATATTATACGAGAAAGAAAAGCACAATAAACCTCTAGAAAAATATCAAAAAGTATATAAATAATATAATGAAAAACGTCATAAGTTTCCCGATTTGGAAGATGAACAACGAAGGGACAATGCTATTGTTTTTAAAAAACTTTTCAAACACTGATGAAGCATTAAAGTATTATAATAGGACACACCCTTTAGGCCATCTAAAAGTCAAACGACTGGAGAGATGTTATATGTTTAGGGGGAAGAGGGGGTGGAAATGCTTGCATTAGGTTATTTAGCAAGCAAATTATTTTAAAAAAATCCTAAAGCTTTTTTTTACTTAATTCAAGTAAAGAAAATGGATACTGAAACAGATAAATTGATTCCAGATACAAATGAAATTGATGGGGATGATGATGATGTAAATAATCCTTTTGATCCTAATCCTGGTGGTGATGATGATAGACATGAAAAAATTAGTATGAATGAGAACCACAAGGTTCTTCTTTTAGACGAGGATCTGAAAATGTTAGATTAGAACAAGAAATAAATATGGAAGAAACATGGGAAATAACTAAAATCAAATATCCGAAAGTTGATCCTAGAGAAGCACGATTTACAGCTAGATTAGTATAAATGGATTACCAGAAGCTAAGTAAAATCCACAGTCGCTGGAGTTAAAGAAAAATATCTACCATTATTTAAAACTAATGGCGAAATAAATAAAAAAAAAGGTAAAACTATTATAGAAGATCTAGGGCAAACTAAAGATCAGATTTCATCTAAATTAAATAATCAAGTAAAAGTTTGTAAAGCAGATTTAGAACGATGGAATAAAATAATAGATGATTATAATGACTCAATCAATTCCAACAACAGCAAGAGATAACTTTGATAAAGTAAACGAAAAATTAGATGTTATTTTACAAGAAAAAGAAGTTCGAAAACAATCAATTCTTTATTTAGAAAATGAAATAGAATTAAATAGATAAAATAAAAGGTATATTTAAGCAATATAGTGCTACAGTTATAGCGATTTTAACAGCTATAGGTGCTATAATTGGAGTAATAATTTCTAAAATTAACTTACAAAATTAGGTAAAGGATTGAGTAATAGTGTAAAAGATATTGGGAAAAATTAGGTGAAATATTACTTGAAATGGTTGGTGCTATTGTAAGCTTCCTGTTTAAAACAGCAAGTAAAATTATTAAAATTTTAGGACAAAATGCATGGCCATTAATCGTAGGGGTAGTTTTTTTTTTGTTGAGCAGTTAAAAAATAAAAGGAAGTAATTTATAAGTGAAGTATATAGCATTATCCATTGGTGAACCAAAGACGAAAATTAATTTAATTCCTATATTAGAAGAATGAAAAAATGTACAAATTGTTAACTTTGATATTGTTCCAAATAAGTTTGTTAAGGTAAATGATACACAGTTTATTAATATTGGCGATCAAAAGATTGAAGTTTTAGGTATTGGAGGAGGTGTTTCAACTAGTATTGCAGAATAAAAAAGCATTTTTAGAGCATTAAATACAGGCGTTGAAATTATATATTTAGATGGAGATCTGTATAACTAGTAAAACAAAGTAAAGAACTTTACACTAAATTATGTATACCAGAAATATTAGCAGATAGTATACCTTACCCTTTGTTATGGAAAAATAGCCCTAAGTTTTTAATTTATACAGACATTGTTTATAGACAATAATATACATGTAGTAATAATTTCGTTTCAAAAACTATTGGAACACTTTCCCATTTATTGGCCGTCGACTCCTCTGAGAATTATCCTGCAATACCTGTAGAAAATAATGTCCTTGTCAATCTAAGTTTTTCTATTTGTAATATTGATGGGAGTAAGATATATTGTTTCGGGATGAATGAAATAATAATTACTTTAAAATTTACGTAAATAAATTGAAAAACATGGATGAAATATAACCAACATTATTCAGAGTTACCACTAAAAGAAGGTGAAAATTTCAACTACAACAAGTATCGAAATAGCTTTCTAATTTAGAGAAAGAGTTTGAACGCTGTAAGAAAATTTATAAAAAATACAGTAGAGCAAGGAGTATCCTTATAAATATGTCCACTTGTAGTGGGGGATTATCTGTTACTTTAAGCACTGGGGGGCTTGGGTACAGGTTTAACGGGTATGGGTGTTCCAGTAGCTGTTAGTTTAGGGGCTCTTGGAGATGTTTGTGCATGTATAAGTGTTTTAACTGGAGTAATGGCTAAAAGTATTAGTAAGAATGTAACTAAACACAAGAAAACTGTGTCTATTTGTCAAGCTAAATGGACAATAAAATTAAATCTGAAGTTGAAAAGTATAACCAAATGAAACGATCAATACGTAATAAATATAGATGACAAGTCGAAGGTGTTGGTTATAAAGGTCCAACACCCGAAGATATTAAAAATATGGAGGATAGAATGAGAGCTGATATGCTGGGGATGGTAGAAGGCACAAAGAAGGTATATAATGAAGTGCAACTGTTTCGCGGCACCGACGATACAGATAACGGATAATTATGCACAAGTGCGACCCTCTCTATACAATCCTGATATATCTTAAAGGCCTATATTTATATAACTATAAAAAGATGTATACCTACGACTTTGGTTGACAGTTTACATTCAAACATAATCTACTTACTGATCTTGAAGAAAATGCCGATGATAATGATCTTGAATAAATTTTGGCGACCGTCGACGATTATAAACAAGCGTCTAATTATTTCCTTGATTATGTTAAACGAAGAAATGCAATATTTGAAGCGCTCAAAAGTTTTATAGAATAATTCGAGATGAGCATTTATTGGAATAATAATATTTAAAGTTTAACTTCTGTTAGTAATAACTACTAATAGATTACAATGTGTAAGTGGAAAATATTTCCTGAACAATATCCATATGCAGATGTGTCGAAGGTTACTCAAAAAGATTTAATCGACTACAACGATGTATTTTTTTTATGTCTAACCACGGGGGTTTGACGGATATATTTGATGGTGATAATTTGAGAAGTGCAATGTACTTTAGTAACGATATGTAAAATGCACTTGGTTTACCCTCTGGTTTTCCATTAGAATAAATATTAAATGTTAAACCTTCGTTTAAAAAAATTAGAAACTTTAAAATACATTTTTTAATCCGCAAAAGTAAAAAAAAAACGTCTTAAAAAATAGTTTAAAAACAACAAAAACATATTGCATATTTTTTATTTAAGATTCTTTGCGAACACCCAATACTGATATTGTGTCACTTTCAGAATGGAGGCAATGTGGTGATCCTGGGACTCCAAACAATGGACACAGGATTGGGTCTTCATTCCATACCGGCAATGTGATTTCATATTTGTGTAACGATGGATACACTCTTGAAGGACCCGCTACAATTCTGTGCCAGTTAAACGGAAGGTGGACCCAGAATAAACCATTGTGTAAGTTGTACGATAGATTTTATACTATGATTTGTTTATTTCATAAAAACTTGTTTGATCCTGTGCCGATGGAATGGAACAGTGTACTAAGAAACGATCAACATTTCTTTTGCATGTAAATTTTAAGCTTCCACTATTTAACTTTATGACTCATCTCTGGTAAACAGTTTTGAACTCCGTAATAATACCTTATTTAACATAGGCAGGAAGTATTTGCCCATTCTTCCTAGGTAGAGCCAATATTAAAAATATATATATGTTTATATTTGTTTTTAAAGTTTGATTTAAAAACAAATTGAACGTTAATCCTTGTGACACAACACTTGATATTGATATAATTAATATATATTATTTATAGCAAGCATGTATTATGTGGTTACGGATCACATGCGCTCAACAATATATTAATATATAACGTACAATTATTATGCCATTGTTGTGTTTATTGAAACAAATAATTACTAGAATATACGGAAAACCCATCCTGGAATAATGTACATAATTCACGGCAAAAAAGCCAGGTTTTACCTCACGGACGACGCGTGGAATATTTGGGTAAAACATGAGGTAATCTTCATGTTTTCCACGTCTTCCACTGGGTACGACATAGGTTTTCCCAGATAATTTAACGTGGAAGACATTCCAATACGTGCAATAACCTCATGTCTTCCCATTGGGATTACCAGGGAAAAACTTGCATATTCTAATGTCTTCCCATTGGGATTACCAGGGTAAGACTCGCATATTCTAATGTCTTCCCATTGGGATTACCAGGGTAAAACTCGCATATTCTAATGTCTTCCCATTGGAATTACCAGGGTAAGACTCGCATATTCTAATGTCTTCCCATTGGGATTACCAGGGTAAAACTCGCATATTCTCGTGTCTTCCCATTGGGATTACCAGGGTAAGACTCGCGTATTCTCATGTCTTGGCATTGGGATTATTAGGGTAAAACTTACGTATTCTCATGTCTTCCCTGTGGGATTACTAGGGTAAAACTCGCGTAATCTCATGCCTTCCCGTAGGATTCTAAGAATAGAACTATCGTGTATCCTCGTGTCCTTCCCATGGGTAAAACTCGGGTTTTTTCAGATTTTTTCGATAGTAATTATATAAATGGAAATGGTTTTCTACTGCTTAGGTAGTTAGTTTATCTGGCTTATAAAATGGCAATAATAAATGGTGCTCTCACATGTATTTTAAAGCTTCACTGATTTATTTCAAACCCCAATTAAACTTACTTATACATAATTTCATTTATAGAACTTACAATGAAAGTATACCAACATTTCAAATTCTTTCAAATTTTAATTGTTGCGTTCACAACAGTTACATCTAATTAGATATACAGGCAGGTCACACTCGTATTGTTAGTAAAAAAACTATATCTCAACAAAGAGAGTAAATAGAGGCTCTATTTTCCGGAACACGCCTAAGCAAGGGTCACGTTACAGATCCTTCTTCTCTGAAGCCACGTAAACTCTGGAACAACAGTTTTGCTGTGGTGGATGTCTTTTTTCCATTTTCATCATAGACGTAGTCCAGCGCCGAAGGTTCTGAGAAAATAAAGTTTATAACAAGCGATAAGAATGGAGAGAAAACAAACCGTTACTGTCACTGCAACATCCTAGACTCTTATGCTAGCCTGTATGGATGAACTTTTAAATCTTTCTTATCTAAAGCTATTAATTTCACCGAACTTACAGTTACTGAATGAGCATCCCCGTGGAAAACAGGTACTCATTTGAAACAAAAATGCATGCTTATATTAAAACAGAAAAATAGTTACTTTATTCATGTTTGTTCAAAATCCTTTTTTAAAACCAGTTTCGCCACTAAAAAGTCATCTGTCACTTATATTAATTTCACTTACCCTGTCTAATATTCTTATTTTCCATTGACCTTTCTGTAAAATTTTTCTCGGTTCTCTTAAGGCTTAAACCTTTTGTTTTCTCTCTTTTTTTCACCGCGTGAGAAAACCTTAAAAGTTAAAAGAAGGCATCAGACTCAGAAGTACAGATGAAGATATAGAAAAGACTAATTAACGGCAAATGGGCAATTGAACCCATGGCCCTTGATGGAGAAGGATCTAGTCGCACAGAAAAAGCAATAATTATAATAAAGTTAGCAAATGCAAGTTAAAGAAAAATTTAATTGGTAATAAACCGAAAGAAAGCGTGCAAACTTCGCTACTCGATGACTATTAGTATTACTAATACCAGTCCTCTAGTAGCGTAATCTTTTAAAATGCAGGATTTGCATTAGTTCACTTGTCTAGTTGGAAGATACTAACTATTATTTTAAAACACCTCCCAGTTTGAGTTGTGTACGTTACCTAAAAACATCTGAATTTTAAAGACAGTTCTTAACATTAATTTTATACTTACTAATATTTTATGTATACAATCAAAATAATTCCATTTTTCTATGTATCTAATTCTAATTCTCAAGTAAAACATGTCGATTTAACACTCATACTGTATAAAATTATATGTTTTTTTAATCACGCATTGTGGACCTTATGTTAACATAAATCAGTTTTGAAACTATGTAAAATGCATAACTGCTATGCCTGTGTTAGATTTTAAACTATTATTTTTAAAATTGTGTAGTTTCCAGATCTGTACAAATTCAACGGTTTTTCTGGTTTAATTTTGTTGTAAAACCAACTACCAAAGAAAATGGCATAGGAATATTTTAAAACATACATCATAAAGTATATTTAATAAGTTAAGTTCAAGTTGAGGAATGGTTGAAGGTCTCTACCTGAGCTGGGAAACTGACCGGCGTAAAAACATGTTGTAAATAAGACAACAATTCAAGTATTTTAGGATAATTTTAGTTTGTTTAGACAACTCTCAGATATAGTTTAGCTTGAACTGCAACCGATTGATCAGTCAACAATTTCTAGTCTCTAAACTGTTATTTCGTCTACTTACAGAAACAAATGTTGGGAAGTTTTGCAATTTGCAGTTTGTCAAACAAGTATATTTTTACAAAGTTTTAATTGTATTCGCAATAGAAAAAATATTTGTTTTTGAATGTTTTTAACATTTATAAGATAAATAGATTAAAAAAATTTAACCTTCATCAATGAAAAAAGTGAACAGATTTTGAAATTCGGTTTGTTTTAATTTTGGTTTTGACAGTGAAGATTTTAATTATCAAGCTTTGTTTTCCACTGACACGCTTTTACGGCAGTAAATAAAAATGATTTAGATAAACTGCATAGTAAAAAATCAATGGTTTAAGTTAAAAGAATCTTTCATGCAAATGAACGGATGAAGATTGAGAAAAAATAAATCCTCACTTCATACTAATTAAGATTCTTACTGCAAAACGCGGTTGACTCAGTTTCTTCAAGACCTACAAAATACGACCAATTAATTGTTTTACGCTTAGAAAAACACTTTCGTGTTTTTAATTTTCAATTTTTGCAGACAAATGAAATAAAAACACTGCTGATCTTCAGTGGTTCTTTTAAAACATTTATATAAACAATAAAGATTGAGTATATTTAGTATTTTACTCAACTTACCCCCAATCTGGGTTCAATTGCTTTTTTTTCTGTTTGTGTTTGGGATATACATATACGGATAGCGATGCCATATCGCTTCTCGGATTGATATCTTTATCGGTATTCATTGCTAATCTCCTTTACACGTTTCTAAATAACATCAAAGTTGCATCGACGATCACTTGTTCTTTATAAAGCTTTTCATTTCCTAAAGGCTTATCAGCAAATCCGAGAAAGATGAGAGGTTTCCGTGAACGATATACCAATGTTTTCCCCGAATCATTATCTTTGATGAACGTTTGTTGGATGGTTTCTTCCAATCTATTTTTTATGTTAGGATAGCTCTAAACTCGGAAACTTCAGTCTTTGAGGTTACTTTTGATGTCACTGGTACTGGTTTAAAAGTAATGAACGCATACAACTTAGTCATACATCGCTAGTGTTGCAAAGCTGGACTCGTACGTCCTGCAGCCTATTTTGACGCTCTTTTTGACCCTGTTCAAGATACTTTCTGGGTAGTTCCGCACTAGAGCCATGCTCCTTTTCCGCGTATTTATATAAAAAAAGCGAGAGCAAGCTTATTAACTTCATCCTTGCAAGTTATCTCAACTCTTTATCTGCGCAGTATAATTGTTTGTAATTATATCTAGTCTCTGTAAAGATACGGTAATACGAGCAACAAAAACGTCCAACTTGTCTCGCAACATTGTTGCGAAACTAGTTGCAAAGCGATGTTGCGCGTTTTACATCCCTCACACAACTTGTCTCGCTACAAAAAAAATGTGTTGCAAGTTG
>JAOBRB020248836.1:0-11633 GCA_027575285.2 Zoanthus pulchellus | reverse complement strand
TGCAGATGTTAGAGCAAAGGCAGCACTTTTTCATCAATAATTTTAAGACCCTGAGTGTTGGTCCGGCAGGGAATCGAACCCGAGCCTCCCGCACGATAGACTGGCACCTTACCAACTAGGCTAACCAGACGCCTAGCCTAATCTAGTTATATCATGCAGTAACTTTTGTTTTGTGATTATATAGACCTAAGTTGTTGAACATTGGACAGACATCAGAGGATAAGCAAGAGTTGCTTGAGAGGTTTTTCCTAACCGATCAACTAGTGGTCTCCAACATTACAAACAGAAGAACAACTAGTTCTTTATAAATCAATTTACAATGCGTCAAAATTACCATACCGTGCGATCTGTTTTGTCAAACGCAAGCCACTTGTGACATTCAAAAACCCTGAAAACGAAAAAAAAAATTAAGAGAATTGGGAAATGTTCAAAGTATAATGGCGAATTAAGTCGGAGAGAAAAGGTCAAATCTAGGCTCCCAGCCTCGCAAAGAGATGGCTTTTCCATTTGAAAACATTTTCAGGGTAACGTAGGGCTAAAATGGGGTAGGAGTTGGGTACTAGAGTAAGGTAGAACTATGATGTTTTCAAAGGAGGAAGGTTTTTTTAAATTTGGATATACTTTGAGGTTTCTTTTACTGAGAACAACAACATAAATTGATTTTTTCACTCCATAAATACAATATTTTCACACTATATATTTAAAGCAACAAAACTAGAATAAATAGTAATAGCCTTGACAAATAACTTTTAAAAAAGCAAATGATCAGAGAGCTACACAGACATAAGTAATATATAATTAACAATTTGACCTCGGAGACGAATGGACTACGAGTCAATAGCCCATGAAGCCGTAGGCCGATTTATATATGAAATCCTCTGACATTATAATATAGCGAAATGGGACTCGTTACTGTTCTGATCCGCCATCTTTTCTCAAGTAGAAGCTTATAAATAGCCCTGTACTAGTAGAGTAGTCAGTGTTTTCCAGCATCAGTGCTATTACGCATACTACAATCTGATTGGCTCCCTAACCTCGGGCTATTCGTGATAGTCCGAGGTGAAGAGTTTGCGAAAACAATGGCGGCTCCTTCGCGTTTTGTGGAAGTGGCAAATGACTACTTACAAGAACTTCAAGATAGTTCAATACCCGAGAAGACAAAAAAAAAGCTACTACGCATGGAATGAAAAAATATTCAATGGTAAGTTACAAGCATTAGAAAACGGCATAATTGCTACTTTTTCATAGATTTTTCTTACGAATACAAACGAGAGTTGCAAATTGAAAAATTCACTCGTTTAGCATCTCCAATTTAGCATGTATTTATATCTAATTTTGGCTCAGTATGTCGGAAAGCACTAAAACAATTAAACCTCTCGGCCTTATGGACTACGATTCAACAGCCATTTTGGCCTTCGGAACCTTGGGCTATTGCGTCGTAGTCCATGCGGCCTCGAAGTCTAATTGTTAATTAGACTGCAGTACATTTATACTAATATATAATATTGATGACCATAGAAAACTATTAAGGATTTAATTAACGATACACACACAGTCAGCTTGTAAAAATAGAAACAACAAGAATACAACCAACTCCTAGACCATGGCCTACGGTACACGCGGCACAAAACCCAACAAATGCAAATACAAGTTTATTAAGGGAACTAATTATAGAACAATAATACTGGGGTTACCTTTTAAACTGTAACTTAAATTTGAATTATGACGAGGTGTGTAATGTATATTTCGATACTCTTTATGTGTTGACCCCGAATACTACACATTGCTAAAAAATGAAGATAACAGTTACAAAAATTAAAAACCTAACACTTTTGGCACACAAAAGTTAAATCATCGTACCATTTTTGTCCCGTAGAAAGATCATTGATGGTTACTCGTTCCAAAAACCAAGCAGGAGAATTGCCACTTCCATCATGCCAAATATGAACTTTCCACACGTGACCCAAAGATTTCTCAGTCCTATACAGAATCAGGAACACTTAAAAAACTGTGGACCACAAGCAGTTAGTACGGCTAATCGATCTAATGATGTTTAATGAAAGTCACTCTACTAATTTGTACTGCCATAGTACTATCTTTTGGAATTGGCATCATTAGTACTGTTTTTGTTGTCGATGTTAATGTTATTACTAGGGGGTTAATGTTATTACTAGGGGAAAAACAGAGCTTAGAAAGTGTGGGCAAAAACTATAGGAAGTATTATTTGTATTTGAGAAAGTCATACAACACCCTTTTGTTGAAAATCTGTAGTAAATTAAAGATGTTGTTGATGTTAATGTTATTACTAGGGGGTAAACAGTGCTTAGAAAGTAGGGGCAAAAACCTGAGGAAGTATCATTTGTATTTGAGGAAGTCATACAACACCCTTTTGTTGAAAATCTGTAGTTTTTTTAAAAATAAACATTTTAATGCAATCTGCAAACCTCCAAAATAATATAATATGGTAATAAAAATGTAAATTCTACACCGTAAAAAAGAAATAATATATTTTAATGTTGACGCACAACGTCTTTCTCATGAGATGCTGAACATAAATCGTTGTTTTGTTGTTGTAGGTATATAAATCCCCTGGAGAAGGTTACTGAAACCGTCAGGGAAATATATCAATTTACAAAATCTCAAGTCAAGGCGCTGTTCACTGGCTCATATCTTAAACAACAGTGTTCTAAAATATTGAAACCACGTGTGGATGACAGGATAAGTAAACTGCCGCCCGTATCAAAATCAGGAATTACGACGTGTCAAACAAGCTCTTATCAAGTGGCCTAATAAGTTTTTAAACATATTCTAATCATACCAGTTGCAAGACGAAAAAAACTATCTTCTCTGCTTATCCCCACTTTTAGATATATACAGTGCTTGCGCGGTACATGCCGCTGACCATTCAAAAGATAAATTTTGCGTGCTCTCTTTTGGTCGCATGCAAGTAGTTACTACATGAAATTTCCTGAAAATGTTTATTTGACAATAAATCAGAAAACTACAATCAAAATAATGTTAAAAACTTATTAATATAAAGAAGTTGGATCACAAAGGAATTTGCTTTACGAAATTTAATCACTACTAAATATAATAAACGTGCATACTCGATTTGATTAACTGCAGAGAGAATAAATCTTAGCATGCATACCCAAGGACGAAAATGTCTCTGGAACTTCTGCCAAATCTATTCTGAGTATCACTATTCAACGCAATTGGATCCAGTGCGTGGTCTTCACCATAAATCATCAGATAAACCTGTAAAATTAGAATAACATTTACACAAATTGCCAACAAGCCAGACGAGCAAGGACGCGAGGCTGGTGAGGCGACAGCTTTATAGGGCCGTGTGAAAGAACTATACAGGCGGAAAAAATCTCGATTGATCCACATAATTGAAAGTAACATAAAATTTTATAATTTAATGCCAATAAGGCCTTTGGTCTTCGAATGGAACAATCACAGTGCACTAACATTGTGACGTCAAGCCAACATGGCAAACAAATTGTCGTTCCAAAAAAGGAAATATTTCAATATGGTAGACAAAGTGTTACGATAAAAGTGTGTATGTTACACCCTGAGATATTTTAGCTTACGTTTGTTTCCAAGTAGTGAAATGAGAGAACCAGTTCTCAGTGCTTGAACAGTTCACTTATGTGGTCCTCATGTTTTTGCTTATGCGCACTTAGAGATAGCTATTACTAGTATTAGTCTATATAAGAACCTTTTAAAGTATGTTTTTATAATAACAAGCGGTATAAGCTAGATGTTTATGAAATGTACTTTCACTATACCACAAAGACTTTCTAGAAAAAAGTCTTCAAAGCATCTAAAGATTGCCTCGCGGAAAAACAATAAACTGCCTTTTTTGTTACTGGTAAAGAAATATATACGAAAAACCAGCTGCCTTCAACTGCCAATTATTACAAGATTTGAAGCAGGCTAAACAAAAACAATCCGAGTACGCTCTTGATTAGCTAATATGCATTTTAATTGTTACACGTTTTGCGCTATCTAATATAGGACCCAATACAATACCAATTAAAATTAAATTTTCAACCTCGAATATTGAGTTTCTAGCGTTCTGATTGGTTCACTCGATCTCGGTTATCAGCTCGTATACCGAATGACCATATATGGAAACTAACAACAAATCTTCTTTATCGATTTATTAAAAGTTTTTTGCTGTTTCCAAGTAACGAATGGTTCGGAAAACTTATGAAATTTAATAAAACAGTTATTCCATTCGCGCTTGTTGGATATGAGATGATTATAGCTAACTCGGCGATACGCCCTCTTTGGCTATTTACCATAAAATACTAACACAATATACCTCGTATAATACCCAGTACAATACCTCGTACAATATCCAATACAATATACCTCGTACAATACCCAATACATTACTTCGTACAATAACAAATACAACATACCTCGTAAAATACCCAATACAATAAAAAAACATATGGCCGAAGAATTTCGCGCGCTCTGACTGGTCAGTTCGGGGTCCGTAAGTTACAGTACGAACCCCGCGTATGAACCTCCCAAACTTGCCGTGTTTGTTTTGATTGCAAAAGAAGCATCAAATCTCAAAAAAAGAATACTTTACTCACATCAATAATCATAATCAATGAAATTTCTCGGAAGCACAATGCTTAAGAAACTCATAGAAGCTGCGACGAAAAAATACAAAACACCACGTTTGTTTGACATCATTTTAAAAGTAAACAACAGATTGTCGTCAAGTGAGTAAATAAATGGACTTTCACTTTTAATAACGAATATTCAAAACGAAAACATAAATTAATTGAAAACAACTGCATTTTTCGGTATATTAAACAAGAGAATAAGTAGTAATTTTAATGTTTACCTACCTAGATAGGAACTTAACAAACTTGTCTGCCACTTCTCCATAACATCAGTTAACAAGATGGCGACTAAGCAAGACGAATTTGACACACTGAATCCGTTTTCAGAAAATGGCCAAAGATTTATCAAAGAAAACAAATTTGTGTTAATTATCCAAACTGATTTGCCGAAAAACATTTACATTTTCACTGCTTACAAGTCAGCTTCACATGTAGACACACTGTCAATCAAGCTGCCATGCATGAACCGTAAAGCCTCTCAGTAATTGTGTTCAATGGCGAACTTCCAGTATAAATGTTCAGTGCTAACATAAATATGAAAATTTTCTTCGTATAATTTTTATGGCTCAAAATCTTTAATTGTCTTCCGGAGAATTGATAAATGTAGATGATTATTTGTACGTGTGATCCATGTCAAAACACCGAACTTGGTATCTGTCTATCACTTGGTGGTATTTGGATTGATTCCGCTGATTCAAAGCGCCCTAAATCGATGAATGAACTCTGCCGGGACGAAACCAACAGGCATGATCTTTTAGAGAGTTTTTGTAGTAAAGGTTTGTCTGTTTTTGCTACTTTAAAAATGAAAACTTACTTAATTTCACATTTAACAAGTTTTGAAAGAAGTGATGAAGTTTGCCTCGGTCTCAGCAGAGAAAAACTTTCTAACATTCTAATTTTTTACTATCCAATAAAATGTCTTCGCTGCGAGTCAACTGATGGTTTGTCCCAGAATGTTTTTCTTCAAAAAGCCATATGATAAATATCTTATTAACCTCGTTTGCTCGATCCGTACCGTAAGTTACGGACCCAAGTTTTTTCCTCATGGCGGTATGGGCCTCGCACTCGGTAAATAAGAGGAATATATACCTCGGACAATATTCAATACAATATACCTCATAGAATACCCATTACAATGAAAATACAATATACCTCGCACAATACCCAATACAATATACCTCGTACAATACCCAATACAATATACCTCGTGCAATACCCAATACAATATACCTCGCACAATACCCAATACAATATATCTCGTACAATACCCAATACAATATACCTCGTACAATACCCAATACAATATATCTCGTGCAATACCCAATACAATATACCTCGTACAATACCCAATACAATATACCTCGTACAATACCCAACACAATATATCTCGTACAATACCCAATACAACATACCTCGTATAATACCCAATACAATATACCTCGTACAATACCCAATACAACATACCTTGTACAATACCCAAAACAATATACCTCGTACAATACCCAATACAATATACCTCGTACAATACCCAACACAACATACCTTGTACAATACCCAATACAACATACCTCGTAAGATACCCAATACAATATACCTTTTACAATACCCAATACAATACTTCATGCACTACCAATACAATATACCTCGTACAATACTCAATACACCATACCTCGTAAAATACCCAATACAATATATCTCGTACAATACCCAATGCAATATACCTCGTACAATAACCAATACAATATACCTCGCACAAAACCCAATACAATACTTCATGCACTACCAATACAACATACCTCGTACAATACCTAACAAACCACTTCTACTCCACAAATTAAATATAAACTGTTTCTATTTGAAGTAGTACTTTCGAAGATTGGCTTTTCCCTTGCTTAAATACAGATACAGTAAAGGTCTAAATAATGAACTGCTAAGTCAGCAGAAACACTACAGAGAATCCTTCGTTGTTCAACAACATTGGATAAATATAACTAATTACCACGTACTCAAATCAACAAATCGCATTTGATCATATGCTTTCATTACTCATCTCATGCCAATTTTTTATTTTTATTTCCAACGTTTGAATTTTGTACATGCTGCCATATAAAAATGTGACATTTATTGGTGCAGTCCCCTAGCTCTTGGATAAGTCAGAGCGGGAACTGGCACTAAAACAAATGCGTAATATGTAAAACTGCAGCATGTAGCAAATTTAACTTTGAAAATTAGATATATTGATCACTTGAGATGTACAAGACAAAAAAACATCAAATACGTAATGTTCAAAAGCACCTACGGTAATAAAAAATAATTAAAATTGATGTTTTTGATCAGTTTGAGATCTTCTTTGAATATTAGTGAGGGCAAACCATTTTATATCAAGATAAATATTTTGTATAAGTATATACCAAACAAGTGAATAGAAAAATTTCGCGCACGCTGATTGGCCAAGACTATTCACCTCCGAGCTGAATGAAAACAAAACAAAATGGCTTCTTGTTTCGCATTGGTTTCCGAAGGGGAAACTCTTTTAATGAACGAGGAAGCTGTACCAAAAACACAAAACTGGCAAAAACCCTTGGCAATAAAGTATTTAATGTATTAATATTTTTAAACTTTTAAGGCGAAAAATCAAAATACAATGCTTTGTTTATGAAAACTGTGAAGTGCTAAAATAACAATGAAAACAATAAAACATCTAATGTTTTACAGTGAAGTTTAAACAACGACAGGATTCAACAACAAGAGGAATTTACCAAAAATATCGAGAATATGACATAGCAGCAATTTAACAGTTGTCTAAAAAAGTTTCAGTTGTCAGCGAGAAAGGGAGACGGAACTTTCTGCAACGAAAATACTCTTACCGCTATTCGGGAGACAATCTTTTCACAGAACCAAACAAAACTAACCCTCATTAACGTTTTGAAAATTCTCTGCAAAAGAGGCGACAGAGGAGCTGAGATATCCTACATCCATTCAAAGGATCAGCCAGCAACTTGCACACGACTTGGATCCAGGTCACACATTTCACGGTTGCACTTTCTGTAGATCTTTATAGTAACTTAAATCTTCCAGGCAGCAGTTTCCAGCAAAACATTTGAAGTTTGAACTGGACTTATTCTTTGAATATTGTGTCAGATCCCAGAAAAAAAAATTTGTTTAGAGAAAATCATTGAACTTCGTTTCCTTTGACGTTTGTCTTCAATAGATCACATGAATTTCGCATCATATGCATGCGACTTTGTGAGCGCGCATGCATCGCACGACGCGACGTTTGTTAGTATGTTTTCTACTTATTATCACAACAAGAGTTATTCTTTGATCCACTAGTTATTCAGCTGGTTTAGTATATACTGAAACAGTTATTCATCTCAGTGTCAATGAAAGTGGCTTCGCGGCTCGGTAAATATCCAACACTATTCAATTCCACTTCGGTGAATAATTGTTAAATGAAACGAAATTATGTGCAATACCTTGGCTGTGGTTCCTGAACCGAACCAGTGACCAGTATCAACAGTAATGCGATACCTGAAAACGAAAAAAAGAAGTGTAAAAAGAAAACAAATCAATGCATGGCATTTTAACGTTTTATTATTTTGCTTTGCCATTGGGCTACAACGCTTCTATACACTAATTGCGATTCTGAGCTGGTGATTGCACATTATATTGCCGGCTAGTTGGGATGACTTATATTCCATAATGGCAGAGTGGCGCATTCACGAAGCCACTTTGAGAAATATATGTTTTCCTAACGCCGGTAATATAATGTGGAATCACCGGATCAGAATCGCAATTAGTTTTGTATCGCGATTTTTTCAATTTTTTTCACGTGCGTTTCAGCGGGTGATTCTACATTATATCAAGTCTCTCTTCCCGATCAAATTGTTAACTGTATGGTGATACTGGGCTATGTCGTTATTCATAAACTTGTATCAAAGTATTTTCAGTTTTAGCATTTGTATAAAGCTTCGAAACTACAGGATTTCTATGTGATAAAAGATGTAAGCTAACAGTAATAATGCATAAGAACTATTTGAAATAATCGTAAAAGTTAGTTCTGCATTCGTTGTTAAGTATTCCGACGATTACGAACTGCGGTTGCTTCATTTCCTGAAGATTTGTCGTTCAACGAAAAGCTGTAAAGCAAAGCAATTGGGATAAATCATTAGTGTAATACATACCTTTGCGTACAATCCTTTAACGGGTTGTCTTTAAGAAAGCCAATATTACGTTTTCGTAATTCATTTCTATCATACCGAATGCAAGCAATTAGTAGTATCACGTACAATGCGACTATCGACACCACCACTGCCAGACTCACTGGGTTGCTCTGCAAACTGCAAAACTTTCTAGTTAAATATAACAATTTATATTCAAATCTCAAAGTAATCGGAACTATGGTTGCAGACAAGGCAATGCATAAAAGAGATTCTATCGTCAAACACATTGTACTCTGCACTATTTATTGTATCAAATCGAATCTTCTCAGTTAATATATCTTTGCTAAATACCTAATATGCCGTTTTAAATTTAGTAGTCGGTCAAAATCGATCA
Organism: Zoanthus pulchellus; assembly: GCA_027575285.2. Lineage (NCBI taxonomy): Eukaryota > Metazoa > Cnidaria > Anthozoa > Zoantharia > Zoanthidae > Zoanthus > Zoanthus pulchellus. The sequence continues at coordinate 2,427 of JAOBRB020248836.1, read as the reverse complement.
GGTGACTTCATTAGATGAAAGAACATACTGCCCACACCGTTCAGAAAAAACTCATATACCTTTGGCAGTTTATATCATTAGTCTTGAGAAAATTCAAACGACTGCCTATATAAGAGAGAGAGCTAAAAAGAAAGCTAAAAACTGATATTGAACAGACATTTAAATCCTAATAATGCTAGCATTTAAACAATCTATCGATTTTACCTTGCAAAGTTTCCGAGATCACGAATTTGAAGTGAGTTAAAAGCAATTTTTACCCCACCACTGAATGCCGTTAGATGGTTGCATCTGAAACAATGACAAGACGTTCGCAAGTTTATCAAATACTTCAAATAAAATAGCAAAACGTAACCTCCAAAATACGGTAGTATATATCAGACCAAATCGTTAATAGTTAAGAATTCAAACAAAATAACATAATTTCAAAATACGATTGTTGAACATTATTTCGAACATAAAGTAAAACCTCCAAAATACGATGATAAAAAATAATCGACTTAAATATTAGTAGTTATTATTTTGATTTTGCTGTCGGGAAAAGTAGAATAAAAACTAAAGTATTCAATGAGGTATAGGAACATGTTAAAAGTTTCTAATTCTCAAAGCACCAGCTTCTGCCCAATAACGGAATCATTAGGGATAAAACAGAAAACGTGTCCGCCTAGGTTTGATACTGATAATAATAAACCTTTTTGCACCAGCACCAAGTTGGCCCAGGAAAACTTTGGTATCGAAACTGTGTAATAATAAAAAATCTTCATGCTTAGATATTGGCACTATTATGTCAAAAAGTTTGGAATTACAAGTTAAACTTGAAGGAGATTAACTGGACCACATAAGAGACAAAAAGAGCAAAGCTTAGAAAACTATATGATTTTGAACCTGTAAACGAAATCTAAAAACACCTGCTCGCGAATCTAATAAAGCCTGGTATGTTTTTTTGTTGAAGACTACATCTTCTTGTTTTAGTATCCAGTAACTGAAGCAAGATACACTTTGGTATTAGACAGTAAAGAAATGTCAACTATTCTCATTCTAGTATTTGTTAAAACCAAATCGCTTTGTGGCTTAGCAGCATAAGCATGAACAAAGAAAGATTCTAAATGATTCAATGGAAACATTATACTGGCTCCTCCCATTCTCTCACAACTATACAAGACTTGAGAAAAAGATCGTTATGAATCCAAAACCTCCCGACTCCTTGTTGTAGATTAAACAATATTACCTTAAGGAAATAAACAATAATAATTTCTTGAAGAAACCAAAATATTATCTTGATGGGAATTTCAAGAGAATGTGTTCTGAGGAAATCTAACGCGTTAACACTCCACACTAACGACCATAAAAACTGATGATAATAAAAATGAAAGCAAAAACATAACGCAGGTTATACAAGATTGAAAACTGAGGTTCCAAGTGTGCTTTCCGTGTCAAAATAATGATACAAAGTAATTTCACATTGTTAGAAAAAACTAGATTACCTGCAAGACATAGCGTTTTCCAAAAAAGCTCCATCTACCCAACATCCTTCACTTTTCCAGCGTTCCAAGGATTCATTCCAGAAAAGACATCCAAACCATTTGGTATCCAACGTGTAATTTGCAAAAAAGGGATGATGACTTCGTTTCTAAAGATAAACATTAAAACTCTCAAATATTGTAACAAGTTTCAAGTTTTATCTACAATGAATATTACACACTACCCGCAAATAGCAGCGACTAATCTAGGCGGGTAGTGATAAACAGATAGAAAGAGAATGAAGCTGTCGAGAAAGAAAAATACATATTATATTGCAACAATTATGCCGTTGCATATATTCAATACAAAGGAAAACTGGATAGAAGACAGAGGAATTATTATGGAAAAATCAGTCGTGTATTTTTTAGATATCCCGATCAATAAAACAGCACTTATTAACAAGTTATACATTGCAAATATTTAAAACATTTTCGGTTCAAACTATCTTTGGGGACGATATAAAGATACAGACACACGGTGCAATACTTCATGCAATATTTGCTCGTAACAAATTGTTTGAAGGCGGCCACACGGTGAAATAAAATCACGCAACATTGCTTGTGATGGCGCGGCATGATCGCCTGGTTTTACAACAATCTCGCATAGTTGGAAGAGTAGAGAGCGATTAAACAGTTTTCTTGCGCGCAATTTTGCATGCAACAAAATTCAACGGTGGATAAACCCAGCAATAAGCCTGCTGCATGCCATATTGCATGAAATGTTGCACGCAATATTGCATGAAATGTTGCACGTCATATTGTATGAAATGTTGCACGCCATATTGCATAAAATGTTGCATCGTGTGTTTACTCCTTAATACTAATTAATGACAAAGACTACCGTTCCAAAGTTTCACAGAAACCTGTACACACATTCCTGATGATGGTTGTTAACTCAGTTAAGTTTAGT
>JAOBRB020248835.1:0-21439 GCA_027575285.2 Zoanthus pulchellus | reverse complement strand
ACAGTTTGCTTTAAAACCAAAGTCGAAACATCTTTCTTTTGTTTAGCAAAGATTGAAATTGTTAACTTAGTGAGTATTCGAGGCATCTTTTAGGGCGGTATGTACGCAAAAGGGTTAATTAGTCTATTTTTTGTAATTTGTGTTCTAGGTGTGATGCTTTCTAATTCTATGTTCCATTTGGTCATTTACATCTCAAGGCCTTTTGCTATTTATGCAGGGTCAACGTAATATTTCAACAGGGTGAAAGATAACCACAAAATAGAACAATGAAAGTCTCATCAAGTTTCCAAACCATTCGACTCTACTAACTCTGAGTGTAGTCAAAATATTTTGTTCAAATTGTCCCATCTTAAAAGAATGAATCTTGCTACCTAGTGGGAACTGGAATTAGAAATTATCCCGGATGCTAACGAATCCTCTCACTACTAAGTTCTCCTTTTAACTTCACGGGTCAAAAATCTTATTGTAGTTACCAGCCCCTCGCCGCTTAGCCACGGTAAAACCACAAATGATTAGTAACAAGATTCAAGCATTTTATAAGTGCAAATTACATCATGAAACAAATCAAAATCGAATTGGCCTTTAACCTTTGCCATTAGTAGGGGATAATTTCCGTATTGGGGCCTACTTTTTATTCATGCAGTCTATCGCGTATATGATAGAGATCGGTAAGATTTAGTTTGTATGATTAAACAATAGTAGGCCCGATACGGAAATTTCTCCCCCGTTTCTTATATGCTAAAGGCCTTTTGATACACATAAAAACGCAACAAGTGTTTGGGCTGATTTCCTATGGTAATGTTTGTTTCCATAATTTCTGTTGAGTCCACGAGAAACGCCATGCATAATTTGTTTTCTTTGTGCAACTTTGTTTGATTGCTTTCTTGCTGTTTTTTAATTTTCAACAGGGATGGAAAATCACAGGAGTGTCTTGCTCCACGACACACGGTGGAGAGTATTTTCTTACTTCTACTGTAGGTCCTGTAAACAAACTGGTTTCTTATAAGTGCAGATGCGTTGGCAACTCACAATTCACCAACCCTCACGGACAGTATGCTGTTAAATGCTTCATGCATCTATGGATGTGTCCAGTCATAATGTAATTCACATCGTTACCACTTATAGACAAAGAACCCTTGCTGTGAAATGTACCCACTATCTACCTTAACATTATGCAATTCGTCGTTTTGCTGTTAGAAGCTTCATAAGCCCACATCATGTACCTTACGCGCCATGCAGCTCAAGTTCTCTAAATTTTCATAAAAATTCTCATTTTTGCGAAATGCCTCGTGCTTATGTGCCTGTGGATGTATTTCATCTTTATTTTTCAAATCATTAATATTTCATCAACTTTAAACAAAGAAAATCACAAGCGTAACCTTGGTTTGAAATCGTTTCTTAATTTGCATAGATTTTGGCAATTTTATTTCTTCGTTTTCTCGACAGTTCATCAGATGTTTGAGAAGTAATATCAAACACTCGAAAGAGTGCTTTCTCCGATTTGAAACAACTCGAAGTTGGATAAAAAAAGACTGGGTTTCGCCTGGTTTTTTCTACCAACTTCTCGGAGTAAGCACTTCTTCTCGTGTTTGATCTATTTCTTGACAATTATGTTGAAGCTCGCACCACGAGGAACCTTTTGTAAGAAAGTACCACTTTTCTTTCCATTGAAAAATTTTTTGATTCAACGCCAAACCATTTTAAAATTTTCTTTGAAACACCGCACGCCCCAGCAGAACTAGTCCGTTTAGTCCGGCTATGGTCTTACCAACTTTTGAACTTTTTTGCATTCCTGTACTTGATAAGTGTTACTTTGCTGTTAAATACATGCAATGTTTCCCGCAATCTTAGGTTCATACACTTATTTAACTCTTTTTGAGAAATTGCCAAATTCGCATTTTAGAGAAAATAAACGCGCTCGACCTATTTTAGCCGAATCAATGTTTGAACTACATTCACCGGGCCTGCATAGAGAGCCTTTGTCGAGAAATGAAAAACATTTCCTATGGAAATAAATTATTGGCATCTCGCTTGAAAGATAGTAGAGTCCATGAGAAGCCGTCTGATTACTTTAATGCGCAATGAAGGAAAACCTTGGTCGACAAATTATATTTTTAGTAACAATATTTTTAGGCTCGTACACATCTTTGAACTTAGGGTTTTGTTACTGAACTAACAAATGAGTTTTGATTATAATTTATTATCAAGATTCTTTAAAGGAAATATAAGTGCTTCCCTTTCAGTCCCAGTCGGTTTTCAATACCCAACTTCTTCTAACATATACAAAATAAAACATTTGGCAATAAGAAACTGAGAGTTAATCAAACAAAGCAAAACTACAAAAGATTAAAAGTAAAATTCTCTTGAACTTGTTCAATGAAAGGTAAAGTAACAAGTTGGGAGAATTAAGCTATACAACTGGGACAGAAAGGGTACAACTTAATTTTTTATTGATTAGTTTTATAATCGAGCTGATTTTGTGGAACAACTTCACGGGCGTGACGACTTTCCATGGAAATGATTTGTTTACATGCACAGCCATCTAAAGACTGTTATGTAGAGTCCATGAGAAACTGCATGATCAGTTTCCTTGCTCAATTTTGTTACGTTACTCCATTCTCTTAAATTTACATGCTAATAACTTATTATGAACATTTCTACATAGGCATTATATTTATGTACGAAATTTAAATATTTGGGGAGGTAAAAGGGAAAATATCAAAACTATCAAAAGCGACTCTATCCATACTTGATTCATTTAGTACATTCACTGGCTCATTGACACATTACAGGTATATATGAAAAATGCCGTTAACAAATTAAAGTGCCCCTATGACGAAAATCGCATCTTTTCAATTGAAGCCATTTTAAAACACAAACAAGTAGCCTCAAGAACACTCTTTTTTTATAAGAACCAGTAAATTTTGCCGAGGCTGATTGTTCTTTTTTGAATGTTTCAGCGTCTATTCGTTTTTAGTTTGCTCTAATTTCTGTGAGTGACTTAAAATAATGCTAAATAATAAAATATAAAGACAAGATTAAGGCACTGTAAAACAGTGCCGATTTACTGAGGAACGTTTGGTATTACATGAAGTACATCTTTCTATCGGGACAATAGAGGATATACTATACGTGAAACGGTTCTTCTGTGTTTTTATTGTGTTCATTACGAACGTAAATTACAAGATTCAGAAAAGTTTCTACTAGAAACATTTTCCCTTTTTGCAGACTCGACCTGAGCTTATTCTTAATTGCATGTCCTAAATTTCCAGCCAATCAGAGCCTCATTATTTTTATGAACTTGTTCTTGTAAAAAACGCGTGTAATTTTAACGTAAATCACAATCGCCTTTAAGTTAGACAGATGCACGCATGCAAAACAATTTCTTCCTTAGCATTAATTTTTCATTCCCTTTCCTGAAATGAATGAATAAGTAATTATAAGTATGTAAATGAATAAAAGTGGTGAATTAAGGAAATGAATGTGTGACAGCTTTGTGTACTAGATAACGAATGTTCTTTCCACCAAATATTTCGATTCTTATAAGGTAAAGTTTGTAATGGAAGTAGGTTTAATAATAAGGGGAGCGTCACATATGGTTTTCTCCACGAGAAACAACCTCGTACCCAGGGTCATTTCACTCACTACTACGTCAGTGAAATGACCCTGGGTACGAGGTTGCTTTAGGGGGTTGGGGAGAAGGGTTGGCCGAGCTCGGTTGGCCTTTGGGAACCATGACGTTTTTTAAGTAAACAACGTGGGAATATCGATAGCTGTTTATAACTTTTTTTTAATAATAGCAAACAACAAATTCATTGCATAGCGCTGACATACTGTAGTGACGAAAAAAAAGTTAAGGAGTTTCATCAATCCAAAACTTGAAAGGTGCAAAGACAATTCTTCTGTTAAACATGTTTGGTTGAAATTTTGACTGAGAGGGATAACCGAACGTATTGCATCATTCTATAATCTGTTGTCTACGATATTTTGTTGCCCTTTAATGTTAAGTAACTCGAACTTTTTCGGTTCCCAAACAAGTTTTCATTTTGAAGCTTCAAAAAGGTGACGAACAAGGACGAGCGCTAATACCGTGCGCCAATCGGTTTCCCGTTTTTTTGGTCTTTGGCGGGAATTTTCCGACGACGATCGTCAGTGCAAACCCTACTCCCTCATATCACAGCAATTCAAATAGTTTGAAGTTGCTTTCTAAGCGAGTTGGTTTCAATAGTCTTAATCAGTTTGTAGTCGCGTTATTAGCTACGCAATGTTCACAATTGTGTTACGCTTGAGTTTACTCAAATCAGTAGTTCACCGATTAACTATACTCAAGTCAAAATCAGCAAATTCCATTGAAGATGTTAGATAATGTAAAATGAATATAGAGAGCTGATGTAGGAGCTGCTTTCAAAGTTATTCAATTGAGTTTTTAAAATTGTATTTTTGTTCTTGATCGGCTTGTTAATTAATTTATATCCATTCCTTTTTCTTTGAACTGAGGTGAAAATATACTTTGATTCTTAGCATAAGCCTTAGATTGTATCTTGTTGAGCAAGAACACTGCTCAAATTAACATAATTTGCGACAAGTCCACTTCGCATTTGACAAAGTTGTTTTTCAAAGCAAAGTATATCTTTAGTTATCCTATTATTTTAAGGTGGTATGTAAAAATGATTTTTAATGGAATCGTTATAAATTGAGCGAAATCTCTACTACTGAATCTGCATCTATATCGTGGATAACTGCTTATTCACATGCTTTTCGTAGTTCCTCCCTTGTATAAAAAAGCAAATCAGCCGTCATTTTTTGATTGAGCATGAAGTCAGCGACTTTATATAACAATAATATAACTGAAGAGTTGTGTGACACTCGTGCATAGAATGGTTTTGTAATAGCAGAATAGAAGGTTAACTACAGTGTTTGAAATCTTTGTAAACACAATAAAACATTTTTTCCTTAACGTTACTCCACATTTTCATGCAATGAGAACATTGTAAATTTATACTAAAACAGTTAGACTACTCGCCCTTGTTTGCTACGACCTATTTGCTCGTAGAAAACTCGGGCTCGTAGTCTAACTGTTAAATATTCTATTGTATTGTATTCTATTGTGTTGTATTCTACTGTATTGTATTGTATTGTATTGTATTCTATTGTATTCTATTCTATTATTTTGTATTATATAATATTGTATTGTATTATCATTGTATTGTATTATATTATGTTATATTATATTATATCGTATTATTATATAGCATGCATGCGTACTGTTTGTCTGTCTTAATTATAAGAGTTCAGAAGGCATTTATATATAAAACAATGGATATCGCGTTAAGTTTTGAGAAAACATCGATTGATTTGTTTCTCATGGGCTGGGAGTGGGGGTTTGGGGTAAAACAGAAACGTCGCCATGACGTTTCTCATGGAGAAATCGATATGTGTTGCTCCCCTAATTATAAACTATAGCTAGAATTCATTGTGCTTGAAATTTCCAAACTAAGATCACGACTATTTTATGAAAACACGTGGCACAAACACCCTCGGGCACTTGTTGACAAATATATATACCCACTTTGAAAAACGGAGTTCGTAGAAGCTTGATGCCTTGAGATTCGAATTAGGAGATGCATTTTAAGAGATAGAAGTTGTACTCTCGATCCAATGTTGCTTTTCTTTACCAAACTTTCACGTCAAATTACAAATTTTAGTGTATCTCAAATTGTTGATAAACTAACTAGAACTACGTTACACTCTAAAGCGCTTATCGACTTTTACCTTACCTAATATAAAGCGCAGAGAAAATCCTAAGGTGTGCATGACAACGCCTATGCTAGCTTAAAGGCCATGTTACACAGAACAATTTTTTTAGCAACCTGCAATCCAATGCTGGCGATAACAAAAAAATGTAAGTTACTGTGACATGTCAGACGAGGGCAATTTTTTGGAACTATTCTTTTTATTTTCTGTAAGCTAGATTGCGGAAAATATATGGAGCATCGTTCAAAGATCTTTTAAGTTAAAAAAGAGCCCTGAATTGTTTGGCTAATTTTATTGCCAGATTGTATCTGGTTTTTTGTTTGTTTGTTTGTTTTAATGTTTTATTTGTTTGTGTTTTTGTTATAAGTGATACGCGCTTAAATGAGCTTGATAATTTTTGTAATGCGGCCTGAGCTGCGTATACTGGGGCGCTTTCCATTTGTCAAAAAATTCCGATTTTACCGGATGGAATGTCAAATGGTTCGCGCTATTCCGAACGGAATTTCCGAAATACATGGATCTATCATCGAGGCGATCCACTTTTCCCGCTTCTGCTGGAATTTCCGGTTGACGCGTGTACCATTTACTAATTCCCGCCTTTTTCGGATGGCAGTCGCGCGTACCATGAAACTTTCCCGCTCATTTTTTTGCTACAAGACAAGAAAATGGCTTCGGCTAACAAAAGAGATGATGGTAGGTGCTTGGAAAGAGCTTTTGACATTACGTTTTCAAGCAAAAAATGTAACAAATATGCTTTTTTTTTTCTTTTGGTGGTTGAATCTTTCTCTTGTTCTTTTTCTTAAATACTAACCGTATTTAATACACACGTTCTTTTGTATAGATTTAGAAGTGTCTACGCCCGTAAATAACCTTGACAGATGGGAAGAGCGCCATGCCAAGTTTTTACTAAAATTGCCAAAAGAGTTTAACAGCAGCTGTGAATTAAAAGTAATTGATGCGGATCAATGCTGCCGCAAGTGGTCTAAACTGACATCCAAGCACAAAGATGTTGCTGACAATAACAACAAGAGTGGGAACGACACAAAAGGTTGGAAATTTCAGGACGAAATGAGTGAATGTATCGGAGAAAAGGCATCTGTAAAACCGCTTTTTTTAAAAAAAAAAGAAAAAAAGTTCAGTACTGTTGTTAAGTTATTCGGTTCGCCTTAACAAATCTCTAGTAATGTGTTTTTTATCATGGGAGGCACATGTTTATAAGCACTGCTTTTTTTGTGTCTCCTTGCCTTATTTTATTTTGAATATGTGGTATATGTAAATGGCAAAACAAATAAACTGAAACTGAAACTATGTTTACACTAGAGTCTTCTACAACAGCCAACGAAGACTCAGACGAGGTAACTTTTTGCGAAGGCTCCATTTTCCGAACGGAATTTCATAAAGGAACACATTCCAATCCTTCTAGTGTGACCGTTTGGAAAAACGCTTTATTATGACTCATATTTCTAACCGGGCGAAAAATGGTAAATGGAAAGCGCCCCAGCTGGTTTTAACGGTCTACCTCAGTATTGATTTTCCTTACTTTACGAAGGTTGTTCATGATCAGTTACTGAGTGCTTACTTTATATTGGGTGGCTCCACTGACCTATAATGGAGCCGAAACCTATTGTAGAATTGCACACAATTTAGGTATCTTGTTGATGAACAGTAACTGTTTTGCTATCTTTTTTCAGCAGAAATCTAGTTATTCTTTTCAGACACCTATTAAAATGAGAGGCATTGCATGGTCTTCGTCAATAAAGAACTCAGTGTCAGTTTCCAGTGAAAATGTCGAGGACTAAATAAGACTTTACAGATTTCTATAGAAAGAAATATGAGAAAAATATCATATATAAGCCCTTGGCGGGATTCGAAACCCACATCTTCAGTTTACTAATCCGAATCCCGCCAAGGGCAAGGGCTTATATATGATATTTTTCTCTTATTCCTTTCTATATATATGTACACACCGAACGCATTCCAATTACATTTGCCTTACAGATTTCTGTTGTTTTAAAACTTATGTAGCAGAGTGATTAGACAATTATTCAAGAATAAAATATATATGGGGGTACTAGTGAGCTTGCCGGTGGTAGCAAAAAAGGAAAAATAACAACCGTGTTCCCTATTAATTAAACACCCAAGAATACCAAATTAAATGAAACCTACAAAGACAACTGCTGCTTTGCCAATATGAAATCTACGTATACATGACTGTGTATTGTCTGTTTCAGTTAATATTTGCCGGCTTCACGGCTTTCTTGGCTCGTTAAGAAATGATTGGTTTACATAGTCAAATGCCTTGGTGAAGCAAATCAATAAAGTTAACACTTGTACAGTGGAGAATCCCGCTCGCTTCCCAGCTCCGCAACTTTTCAAAGAGCGAATGTGGATCAACCTTTCCTATCTCTTATAAATTATGCATCGACTGGGCAATAATTGACAGAAATATACTCATTACAACTATTAAGCTGCAACAAGCGTTGCTTTGATATTGCAGACTCGGGCTCAAGAAATTTTTATTTCGCAAAGCATCTAAATCTGCGTATATACAATGTAGCACACCAAGATTTTTATACTTAACTGTTTTATTAGGCTATTTTTTTTTAAATTACAGTTTTTACAATTATTGTCAAAAGTTTCTCAATATTTACTGAGGGTGTTGGTTTTTTTTCGGACTGTTGAATTATTTTATTTCTAGAATAAATCTGCACCACCAGCTAACTTTAGACCTTAGTGACCTCTCCAAGTGATCAAGCAAATGTGACGCAAATGCCTACAAAAAAGAATCAATTATTTTATATGTTGCCTGTCGAAGGGTTTTGTCACTCTATTAGTTTTTTACGTAAAAGGAAAATTTTTCTAAACTTTTTTGTCATTTATGTTTTTTTTTTCATTAAAAAAAAATTAAAAAGTCAATGCGCGGGTATAAGGCACTGCGCGCGCTGATTATAACGGCGGGCCGGGGTTTGTTTTAAGCGACCTTATATAGTCAACGCCGATAACCAATAGCAATACAGAGATGCCTTTTCTCAAGATTGCTGGCTTTATTTTAGGTACAAAGTTACTGGCTTCATTTTAGGTTCAATGATGCCATTCTTGTAAAGTGCTGACTGGTACATGAGTCATGAGCAGCACTAGTACTCAGTCAGTTAAAATACGATATTTCAAAAAGCACCACAAGAATATTAAGGCATGGCATTGACCCATTGTAATATTGTGATTTAAAGTGATAAACACAATGCCAACACGCTCAGTAAATCGTTTGAATTTGACGTATTCAAATGAAACGGACGTTTGCATTTCTTATTGCCAATCGATTGTTAACATTTATCAAAGCACGCTTCAATTTTGCTATTACAAAAATATTTGTTAAAAGAAAAAACTAGATCGCCTGACTGATCAAAGACTGATCAAATTCATTCGAAGAAGGTTTTTGTCTCAAAGGGTAATAACTATCCATCACTCAAGAATTAACGAAATTTAACTTAGATTGAGACTATGCGAAATGAATTCTAGACATTTTGAAGTATTAAGAGGCTTTGTTAAAGCAACTGACAAACAAAACGAGACGGAACAGAAGAAAAGCTTCACCTAATCTCAATATTTTTCAGACAATAATTCAATTGATTAAATGAAGAATAGTTAAGAGTTCTTGTTTTTTTTGCAAAAGAGCTTTAAATCTAATTTTCTGTACCTGGAGGTAATCTCTCTGTATCAGAGATCAAAAATGTTGATTTGACATCATAAAACTCTATGCTGAATCTAATATTTTTAATGACAGAAGATGGCTACTTTAGTAGTAATTAGCATAATGCAAGCCGAAAACAAGGCAAATGTCAGAATCAAAATTTCATGACATCCATGGTTTGAAAACGACTAAATATCTCTTTCACTTCAGCAATATTCTTTAACATAAACTCTTTTAATCTAGTTGTCATTCAAATTTGTCCGAAGACAGACAATTTTGTCAGGAATTTACAAGGAAAGTTGAATTGTTTGTCAAACACAATTATTGTAGACGTCTATCTGAGTACAATTACGTATTCATAATCTGGCAAAGAATAAGAAAGTTTATTTCCTTAGCTCATTTATATGTGCATATTTAAAGACATTGAAACGGAATCGAAAAGAAGCTAACGAGCGCATTTTCCCCCCTTCAATTTAGTATGAAAAGAAAAACAAGAAGAATTTGTTCACGAACCGAAATTCTTGCTGCCATTCTTAGAAGAAGCTGAGCGCAATAAAAACATGGGTAAATCAAATGAAATGAATCAAAGTTCACCAGAAATAGAAAGAACAAATCAAGATAACTCAAAGGAAGAAGATTTCAAAGCCAGAAAGCAGAGGAAAGAATTACGTCTGATGAAGATGTCTCGTGAATGGGACGCACGAAGACAGAAGCGGCGCCTTGATCGTCAAAAATGGCTCGAAGAACGAAAAACGCAAAATTTACCAATCTGGAGAAGAGTGGGAAACTTGCGGGTACAAGTAAATGATGTTGAAGGTGGACAAATTATGCATCACGAAGACGACCCAGATGCATATTCAGATTTTACGGAATCAAATTTAAATATTGCAGTCAATTTTGGGAGAACAGATAGACCCGTAAGTGACGAGGGCAGCCAAACACAAGCGGCGCGAGACCAGATTACTGGCGAAAACACACAATTACACGGAACTACAAATTTCTTAAGCGAAGGAGAAGCAGAAAAAAAATCCCACCTCGCCGAATTGCCAAAAACCCTTTCATTTGTTAGCGTAAAAGCTGAACCATCAGACGAAACAAAAGAAAAAATTAGGGGTTCAAACAAAGCTGTTACTACCACCACGACAACAGCAGACACAACTGCCGAAACGATACAGGTAAATTATATTCACTAATTTAAAATTGCTTTAGCTGTTTAAAATTCTCATATTCGAATCAGATTGAATTCGTTTTCCTTTATGGGCCTTTCTGGTCGGTCAATAAGAAGTTAATTTACATATTGTGTATAATTTTGTAAACACTCAACAAAGTAAAAATAGTCCAGGAACATAGGAAAAAGTGAAAAAGCCTTTCTATTTGTTGCTTAATTGAAATAAAACGTTTAAGTTTGAGAACATTATCATTTCAAAGAGCTATGCTGTATATTTTTTGTTGTAAATATTCGTTTTGAGTTTTGCGACTGGTAGAAAACACGTGGCCACAGTGTGCAGACAAATTATTTAACTTTCAACACTTCAATGAATTGGACAGAAATAAATGAAAAGAAATAGAAGGCAAAGGAATTGCTTTTAATGGTAAGCAATGACGATTCAAAGAACAGCAATAATTAAAAACACCAAAGAACAAATGAATATTTTTTAATTTTGTTGTTATATACAATCATTTCCTCATTCCATTTTTCAAGATATATAAATGGAAAATTTAGATATGTAAACACCATTTCTTAGTTAACATGCACGGAAATTAACAGCATTAAATAACTTTTTCAATATTTTGGGGTATTTAATAGAAACGTTTAATGGAATCAGTGTTAGTTTATCAAAGATAGTGCAACTTGTCTATTCTGGCTATACATTTAACGTTTTTTTCATATCGTCTCTAAATACATTAGTTTCATATTGTCAAGTCGAGACGACGCAGTGAACCATGCTTGGTTAATCATTTTTGTGAAGTCTTTAACATCAAAACGAAAGGCAATGTCAGTGTTTAATAAATGCAAGAACAAAGATAGTGATTAAAGAGACTGACAAACTGAGAATAAATCGATTAAAAGTCCTTTTACTAAAACTTCCCTTGTTTCTAGAATTTTAATTTTTTAAAACTTCAATATGACTGACGTGATTGATTGACGGCCGTTGAGGCGCTAGCTATACAATAATGCAGATTACTTATTACGGCCATTGAAACAATCACAGAGATCTTTCAGACATGAAAATAGTTTATAATGCCATTCAACTAAGCTATGCTCTGTGTATAATGTTATCAAATATTAATTTATACAAACTTTTTATTGGCCCGGTTTAAAGAAAGAAACCTACGCACTACAAAAACATAACTAATGTCCTTTACTATATTCAAATGAATGAACTTGAAAACGGAAGTGCAAATTTCATTACGCGAAGCAGTTTAGAAAATTTTTAAAAAATTCAATTTTTCTCTTTGTGACATATATCTGTCGTTTTCAGTAAAATATTCCATGATTCTATGAACATAATTATTCAGACTTTTCTCAAGTTGAGAATGATTTTATTTTTAATCGAGTTCGGTCATATACTCTTTTTATAACAGCCAGTAAATTGTTTCCGGGGCTCATTGTCCTTTATAATTAAAGTTTTTCATGATTTCAACGTTAAGTTGTTCTTAATTCTGTTCTCATTTCTAGCGGCTAAAACAGAAAAAAAAACATAATAGAACCAATTAAGGCATTGGAAAACGAATGCGCCTCGCATTTCAGAATAAACATAAAACACAGTGAGACTTCTAGTTCTTGTTTTGTATTTTGTTGCTAAGTTGATTCATGAGCGAGTTTAGTCTCTACTTTAAAATATTCATGGATATTGGGAGCCTCAGCCTGAGATTGTTCGTAAATTTTGGCCAGTTTGAGCTTCATTGTTCTTATAAAAAAAAAGCTTGTATGATCAGTTCTATTTCGAACGGCATATTTCAGTCATACAAACTGTGTTTGTACTACGAATAAGTAAGAAAAAACAATTCACAAAACGAAGCTCAAATTGGTCGAAAATTAAGAACAATTTTAGAACAATCTTTTACTGAGGCTCCGAATATCTATGAAAATGATTGGCGTAAAGACTTCACTAAAACTCATAAATTAACTTAGCAATGCAAATAAAGACGCTGTTACACTATGCAATTTTTCTTCCTACTTATTTAAAGAAATAAAGTCGCTGTTACAATTTTCAATTTTCTCAGCGACTTGTAAATTTTTCTAACACGGGCAGAATTATTTGGCGTAAAAATTAAAGAAAACGGTAGTTAAAAATAAACAAAAAAGATTCTGTGCATGCGCTAGCTATTTTAAAAGTGCCTCAAAATTTGCGAGGAAAGTTGCTGAAGCCGAAGGGGTAATACACTTTGCAATGGCGTTGCAAGTTGCTGCAACGCATTGCAAAAAGTAGACCCAATCTCGACTTCTTGCAACGCTGAGCGAAACAAAAAATTGCGAAATACGGAAACAGCCTCTGTTACAACTGTTACAATGTGCAGCAATTTGTCTCGCAATAGCGTTGCTTGACAAGATGCAAGGAAAATTGCATAGGCCATAGTGTAACAGCGCTTTAAATTTAATTATAAAATGCGAAAAGCATCGCTTTACAATTGCAATGCCTTAATTGTTTCTTTTTTTTCCCTTTAATTTGAGCTGCTAGAAATAGATATAGCAGTTGTTATAAATAGAAACAGAATTAAGAACAATTTGAGGCTGAAGGAAACAAAGATTTAAGAACAAAGGGCCTCGGAAAAATTTACTATTTGTGTTTAAAAAAGCGTGTCTACAGTGTCTCATCATTTCTAACGTTATTTCTTAACATTTTATGAACTGTATTGGAAACAAGACATTTACAATCTCAATAAAAAGTTAATAAAATTTTCACTCCAAATTTTGAACTTTTTCCTAGGAGGTGACCGCTTGCGAGACAGCTGTACACCAAAACTGTGATCAACGGACGTCGGAACAAAGTAAGCTGCATAATATTAGTACAAGAATTTTTTATTTATCCATAAAACCAAGGTATTGGTTTGGACATAAAACGATTTTAAAATTTTTTCTCAAGGGACCTTTAGCAACAAGCACGGGAATGAAAAATCACCTTTTGGGTTTCCTCTTTAGATTTTTGTGCGGGTCACTTAAGGGTTTTGTTCCTTTCTTTTACGAACGCTCCCACTATAGACTGGACAAATTACACTTTGTTACCTCCCCCAAGGAGGCTATGTTTTTGCCGGGGTTTGTTTGTTGTTAGTCAGCAACATAACTGAAAAAGTTGTGGACGGATTTTGATGAAACTTTCAGAAGTTGTCAGAAATGGGACAGGGAAGAACTGATTAAATTTTGAGGGTGATCCTGAAAAAATCCTGGATTCTGGATAACATTGGATTTTTCAGCAACAGGCATACAAGCACACTCAGAGCATGTACATATACAAGCACACTCAGCGTCATTTACAATTGTAGCTGCAAGAAGCAATGAGGCGTGTAAAGAGTAATGCCTTAGAATATAACAATATAGTTGGTGTTCGCGGGCGTAAATATGTATTGGGCCCGACTCAGGCTAATTTTAGCCCGCCAAAATGTCCGTTAGATAATACGCCTCAATGCTCGCCAAAGTTAATATAATATCTAAATCTATGAATAAACGTATTGTCCGGCAAACAATTAATTAAACACATAATTGAATAAGTTATTTTCCCTATTCTTTACGACAAATGTAACTGTTTTACTATTTTTTTCAGCAGCATTAAAGATATATGTCTATTTAGACATCTATATGTATACATGGGCTCGTTTAGCTCCCCTTATAGAGTCTCGAAAGACCGGTTTAACTTCTATATCTGAGAAACAATGAAGGTTTAATTAACTATTTGAAGATGTTAGTTCACGGGTAGCACCTTCTCAGTTTACTGAGTGTTAGTCCGGTCCAGTCCGGCCGAGAAACCCAAGCCTCTCGCACAATAGATTAGCGCATAACGAACTATAGACTAACCGGGAGGTTGACGCTAAAGCTGTAACCCTGGTGTAGCAGGGAAGAATAAATTGTAGGCTGTAAGTCTTGAATAGGATCAGAGCTTGAGGATTAGTACGAGAAATTACCATCAAGTTACAAACGACTATCCCTTTTTCCTAAGTCGTTCTCAATGCTGTAAAATTATTTATAATGAGAAAACTTGAGAAACTCATCTTCTTGCCTTCATCTATTACGTTGATGAAATTTTTATTTTACAGCACCTGTAGTTGTTGCTGTAGCGAACAATTGTTCAAGTGTGCATACTAATTCATCCGCTACCGAGTGGACACAAATATGTACGGTAAGCACAGAACTGGGGGTTCCTTCTTGAAAGCGTTAATCGTTATATAGAGTCTTTTTGTGAATATTGAAACAAAAAAAGGTAATTTTACCCTCAGAAAATGAAAATACAGTGGAGCTCTGTCAGTAACACCACTACGGGCTTCACTCCTAAACAAGACTCCTTATTCTGTTGACGGGTCGGACGTGGTTGGTGCAGTTGGTAAGATCTCCGCTTTAAAACCACAAGGTCTCCAGTTTGATCCCGATACTTTGCCGAAATTAAAAAAAATTGTGTGACCTTCTTTTCCGTCTAAGCCAACTCAGCTTTCCATCCTTCCGGGGTAGGTAAATGAGTACCAGCGTCTGCTGTGAGTTAACCTACCATGGATTAGTGCCCCGTACAGGGGAAATCATCCGCTTAACACTACGAAACCGGAGATAAGCCCCGGCCTTACCAGCCACTAGGCTCGTAAAAGGATAAACGTTTTAGCTTCTTCCTTTTAAATGACGTGAGCTATTTGAATGATATTTCAATGATAACACTTTGAAATAGAACAGACTTCTACTCCCAAATATATTTTCCGGCCATTGTCACTTGTTTGAGAGTACTAATGGTCACATTAGCGAGGTTAAAAAGGATAAATTCACGTTGAGAATTGAAAAGTGATCGTTGGTCGCATTAAAGGGATAGTTGCACTAACTGCTGTTTTTGTAAGACATTTTGTTGGGCCAAAAAGAAATGGTCGTAAAAACGAAGTGGTTGTGAGGAGTGGTTCCAATGTATTACAATAAGGCAATTGAAATAACAACATTAGAGATATACTATTTCTTAAACTTATTTAGCTTTAAACAAACTATCAACTGAGTGCGAAGACGAGTTAGCTGAAGCATGCACGTATTTCAATCAATTCTAGATTGAATGAACGTTCGTCTTTAGTCATAGGAAGTAATTTAAACAACGTTGATCGCAAATGGCTAAGGCATAGACGATACCAAGATATAACGGGTACTTGGAAGGAAAAAGGAAAAAGGGAGAAATAAGGCTTGGAGAAAGAAAAGAGTTAGTTATTAGGAAGGAGAAAGCAACGAAGGCAAAAAGGGAGGCAAGTTTATCATGAACGAGAACGATTTTTAGAATGTGAACTGGAATGCGACGAGGGCATAAGACAACCAGGACAAAAACAAAGACAAAGATTTGGAAAACAAGAACAAGAAATGAGGGCCAGTGTGAAAAGGGAAGACGACAAGGGCAAGCACAAACAGGAAAGAAATTAAGGTTAAGGAAAGTGATGGTGTCAAGATGACTTCTGACCATTATAAGGACAGGTTAAAGACTATATATAAGGGCGAAAGTGAAAAGATAGGGCCAAAAACTAATGCAAGAATGTTAATTCCAAAATGAAACATTTTAAGTAGCGGGAAAAACATTTTTCCCTCCTATTTATATACTTATATTATACAGATTTCACCGTAAGCCCTTTTGTTGTTTATTCTGTTGTAATTCCTTTGATTCAACGCTCTGCAGCTTTCAGACCTGCAGCGTGCAGTTCCACCTGTTGTCTTTGAAGAGTACATAAAACGACAAGGAGAAGTAAAAGTACACACTTTAGGTTTGTAAACACTTCAGATTTTGATTTACAGTTTAACTGAGGAGCTCTCTCTCTCTCTACCTTAAATTTTCATGGATGCATGGTGAATGAGGATGAAAAAAGTAGTTGAATTAGAAGAATTTAGAGGACGATCGCCAAACTGTTCCTTGCGGTTTGAGGAGTATTTTCAAACAAATGTTGACTCCAAAATTAATTTTCAAACTTCACTAAAATTGCCCCAAACTCAGAATTATCACTACAAAACCTATTTCTTCCCTCAAATCTCATTCAAAAAACCTTAAAAACTCGAAGAGGCTCCCTCGGATTTATCACATTTCAGAATGATAACGAAGATATCATCAAAAATATCACGAAAAGTAGCGAAAAATGGTATTAGGGTAGAGTTTCCCCTTGCTGGTTGATAAACGATTCTCCTATTTTGACCTTTTTGATCACGCTCATCAAAATGACCGCCGCCTGGTTAGCCCAGTTGGTAAGGCGCCAGTCTGCTGTGCGGGAGGTATCGGGTTCGATTCCCGGCTGGACTAAGACTCAGGATCTTAAAATAATTGATGAGAAAGTTCTGCCTTTGTTCTAACATCTGCAAATGGTTCAGACTTTCTCGGATAAGGATGTTAAACCGTATGTCCAGTCTCTCGATTTCTCTGTGAAGGGACTTAAAAAAACCCACACACTTCTCGCAAAGAGCAGGGTAGTGATCCCGGTGTTGTGGTCTGTTTCTTCTATACTGAGGGCACTTCTTATAAGTGCTTCTTATCGGCTGCCAATTTGCGCCAGTACATGTGAGCCGCTCAGCGGACTTTCTAAGACCCCGTTATAACTGTTAAAACCTTCAAAACTCAAGAAATGCAGGTAGATAATTCAAATATACCAATCGTCGTTTGGCATCCTGCGACAGCAAACCGCTTAAAACATTGAGATATTTAAGATTCAGACAGATATGTAAATATTCTGACCGTATGCAATTTGCAGAGCTTTATTCATAGCCCTGATAAATTCTGCTTGCCTGTTGTAAATAAACAATCTAAAATGATGTCACTGGTATGCTAGAGATCTCGTAAGAATTTGCTCAAGCTGCCTAATGGCTGAAACAAAATTCAAGTTGGCAAACAGGAAAAATTGAGTCTATCTTTATCCATAAAGATCCTAACATTCCGATCCCTCCAGTGTAATATACATAGGTACATGTAACTAAGAAAATCTATAATGGAAACACAGAACATTTTACAGTGCGAAGACATAAACATTTAAATATTTCTAAACAATCTGAATTGGCAAAACATTTAAACCAAAATCTTACGCATAATTTTGAGTGGGAAGTTTTAAAAATAGTGCAACATTGCCTCAGGCACAGAAAAAGTTAAGCATTGTATATTGCATATTATTAAAAACAAGATCATTGGATAATTCAATTCAAAACTTTGTATTGGCTTAGCCATTGTGATATAAAAGCCAATATACCATAATGTACAAACATGGAACTTAGCGTACGTGACAGCTTAAACTTAATTTTTGTTTTATTATTAGATTTGTCTAATATCTTGAGAGTGTTTTTAATAAAACAACTTTTCCATTCGCGTTCGTGGAATAATTGTTAACTACAAGCCAAATGCAGTCTTTTGAACTTCCTCGTTTAACTCTTATTATCATCTAAAGTATCATCAACGTTTTTTTGTTTCAGACAACAAGTGCACACCACAAATACCAAGTGACGGATGTCAAAAGAAAACAGTAAGTTTATGAAAAGTTTTGTTTTGCATATGTACATTTTTGTTTTCTTTGACATGTTATTATTTATTTGATAATGTTTTTATATAGCAGATGTCTCCTGAAAGCACTGTAAACAGATCTCAACATTCCTCTTTTACAAAAGGTAAATACAAACTACTACGACTATTTTTATTATAATTACTACTGCTACTACTACTACTACTATTATTATTTTTATTATTTTTTTATTGTAATTACTACTGCTACTATTACTACAATACTACTATTATTTTTATTATAATAACTACTGCTACCATTACTACTACTACTATTATTATTATTATTATTATTATTATTATTATTACTGCTACCATATTACTAAGTACTACTATTATTTTTATTATAATTACTACTGCTACTACTACTACTACTACTATACTATTATTATTATAATTACTACTGCTACCATTACTACTACTATTACTACTACTACTACTACTACTACTACTACTGATTACGGTTGTAATTGCATTGGTTTACTATAAAATGATGCTAGAAAATCTTTTACAAAACTTAATACTAGCAACATTTTAAATTACGCCGGCATACATGCAGACGGGAAGGCACTGCAGACCAAGACTACCAAAAGAAGACAGAATTTGTCAACAATGTGAATCTAACAAAATGTGAAAATGAAATTCATATGTTATTCAATTGCTCTCTTTATGAAATTTTTATTACAAAGCAAAAACAAGTTCTAAAACTGAATTACGATCTACTTGTGAATAAAGACACATGCATTCTGTAATAATTTATTTGAAACAAACTACAGATCATCACTACAAGATACCACAAACCTTATCAATTAGTGTTTTTTTTTACTAAGAATTTATTAACTGTTAATTATCATTTATATTATTTGTATATTTAGTTATTTATTTTATTGTATTGGATATTTTTTTAACTTGTTATTACTGCATTAGCTTTGGCAATATGTAAAAGAAAATTTTTTCACGCCAATAAAGCAACTTGTTACTGTTACTACTAGTTTTATTTTCTTAAGCTTTAATTAAAGTCAATTCACTTTTTACCCAGCATGCCCTTTTGGTAATTATATAAAAACACAAAGACCTTATATCGGTTCTATATTTTGCGTTTCTTTCAGATGAACACGTTTCACAATCTTTTCCTAAAATCAAAACTTGCTATTCGTTAACCGACAAAACTTCCTCAGCCGACAGCATTGGGATGTTAGCACCCAGTACAAAAGGTGTTTCGTCTTGCTCACGGTTACCCACCGTCTTGGACCCAGTTCCTTTAAACACTGGTCATAACGGAAGACATTTGATGAATGACGGAGTTTCAGAGATTCCACTTATTGGAAAAGGAAGTCATCAGAGATTACAGTATACAGTGCCAGTTGTTAAGGTACCCAACACTAGTCACTGTTTAAAACCTTCCCACGTCAGGATCATGGATTTTCCAAAGGCAATTTCTGTAAAGCAGGAGCAACAAACAGTCGAAGTTGTAGACTCCTTTGAAGGAACAGAACCACCGTCTTTAAAAAGAGCAGAAGAGGTTTGTGAAGATGAACCCACAAGAAAAAAGGTTCGACTTCAAAACCCTCATTTGTCACCTTTATTCGCAAGTAAAAACAAGAATGAAGATGCTACACTTCCGGTGTCTACAGACAATACACGAACAAGCCCTGTTAAGTTTACGGGGCAACAGGAAAGAGAAATCTGTGCAACGACAAAAACAGATGACAGCAACTTAAGGAAGAATTCTAGGTTTTCTATTAATTTATCCATGTGTCCAAACGAAAGGCAAACAGGAGTTGGCTCGCGGTCTGCTTTTTCAATAAACCGTAAAACAAAGATCCAGGAATTGGCAGAACTTAGTGTACAAAAGCATTTGTCTAATGCTATTTCGTCACAGCATAATTCTCGTCGACTGCAAGCGCAGAGGCAGCATAAATCTTTCGTGCAAGAACATGAGGAGCAGCAAAGACGAATCCACAGAAGAAGAGAAGAGGTCCAACAGATGAAGAAACAGAAAGAACAGCATCATTTGCAGCGCCTTCGTCGGGAAGAGCAACAGTGGAAGAAACATAAAGAAATGCGGCAATCACGTGAACAGAAAGAACACGAGAAGGAAAAATGGGATAAGAATCAGCTGCACGAGGAGGATTCGGCGACTGGTGACTCAGAAACTACACGTGAACAAAATCAGAATCCTTTGAGGTCCCCTTGTTTGCAGCACCATAGACATCACAACCAAGAACGAGATCGAAATGGACAGAAGCGCCTGTATTCATCTCAAAATGAGAAATTAGATATAGAAAAACATAAACCACGGCAGCCCCAGCAACAGAATCAGTTACGTTCCTCCAGAATAGAAATAATCGATCAAAGCCCAGGCGAACATGCGCATCATGAATGGCACCAACCAGCTTTTATTGGTGGAAAATCAACCATGATTGTAAGAAACGTGGCTCAGCCAAATACGTTTTCAATTACGCAGCAGTTACAGAAAGTAAATAAGGCGACATTTAACTCCTTGGAAATAAACCAGACTCCCATATGCAGCACAATTAGCGCAAGTAACATTAAGCAGGACCAGCCTGCAGGACGACTTGTTGGTCCCGAAGTTCTTTTTAACCCAATGTCACTGTATGTACGCCCTAAGTTGGTACCTCGCGAAATTGTTGTTCCACCTCAAGTGGGAACATCACGAACGCCATTGGTAGAGTATATCAAGACGGACATGATATGTAAAGAGCATCTGACACATTGGACTGCAAAGAGTGTTGCAGAATTTATCTCGGCTACAGATTGCTCCGAGCACGCAAGCATATTCTTGGAGCAGGTGTGTATTTATATATTTTATGTCTGTGTAGGTTTTATATTAAGATTAGACTAATATAAACATATAAAACATCAAATAACGAATTTTGTTCTTTGGAATCCTGGTTTTCACTCCTAGGATTTAGAACCTTGATTCTGGAATCGTAAACTATTTCACACACAGGCGGGCGGAGCTGGGAGCAGGGTAGCTGAAGCCCCCCCCCCCCAACTTAAATTTGGGGGGGGGCTCAGCCCCCCACGTCTTGATGCCAAGATTTTTGCTAAAATAGTATTAAACAATAAAATATTGGAAGATCGGGTTGATACATCGGCTTCGCGAACCGTAAAGATTGAGCTACCTTGGAAACAGACACGCCTATGCACTGCCATAAATCATTTACGGACACACTCAACCCTACTGACATTACAAACAGACTTGCCTATGCACTGCCATAAATCATTTACGGACACACTCAACCCTACTGACATTACAAACAGACATGCCTATGCACTG
>JAOBRB020248615.1:0-11636 GCA_027575285.2 Zoanthus pulchellus | reverse complement strand
GGGTGGAAGTAGGAAGGGGGGGGGGACACGCAAACAAAGCAAACTAGGTAGTGGTAATGACACATTCCATATCAACTTTAAATTGTATGTTGCTTTTGAAACCTGCCAAGATTTCGTAAAATTCTTTGAAGCCATCGAAACTGGAAGATCTGTTCACAACAACAACATGCCTTGAACACGTACAAATATCGATCATTGAAAAACAATCATTAAGACAACTCTAAACCAATAATCAAAGTGCGCCATAACCTAAGACGACGAGTTAAAGAACGTAAACACAGCAGAAGAAAAACTGAAGAAAACATTGGCTTAGATCTAAAACTAATTGAAACAAAACGCAAACATACCTATAACTTCAACCGTATGAAGATTCATTAAATTTCGAGCATTCTCTACTAAATCATCTACATTATGGATCTTGCTTGAGTCTATTTTTAGCCGCTTTTCAAAATGTGCTTCTTTCCACTCTTCCTCAAACTGTTCAGTAGTTATCACCAACGGATGCAACAAGTCGCTCATGTTGATTACATATTGATCGATGAATATCTTCTTTGTAGTTTTACTAAAGTCTTTATATGACACTTTGCCGCTCATACTCATATGCAAGGCAGGAGAGAGATACTGGAGAAAAACCAAGTGTTGTTCCTTCGAAGACAATGAAAAAACTCTTTGATAATTTGTCAGTGAAATGATTTCGATCTAACTGCACTGTATCCCTTTCACTCCCAGTTGTATAACTAAATTCTCACAACTTGTTCCCATACTTTCCATTGGGCAAATTTATGGGAATTTTACTTTTAATCTTCAATAGCCTGCTTTGTTTGATCAATTCTCAATTCCTCATTACCAATTATCTTATTTTGTATGTGTTATGTAAGGAGAAGTCAGGTGCTGATAACTGATTGGGACTGGAAGGGTTAATTTACTTAATTACTGTCAATCGACTAACGTCACCATATCTTCACCTCTACATTGGTCATTTCAACTTCCAGTAACTAATACCACATGTAAATTTTCAAATACTAAACTTGGTACAACCATTATTACTGGGTTACCTGTGGTAAACCCAGTCATGAATTCGAGGTTTTTTGGCGACCAAACAAAATGTATATCCCAAAACTCCTTGCAGCGCCAGCCGTGTTGCGCGGAGAAGTGAGACCTGGAACAAAGGTAGCCCAGTGTACGCTACTTGACCGTCTTGTTCTTTTATAATTTGAGATTTGGTATCAAGAATTGGGATATGCAATGCTACAAAGACTAACAAATGTTTCATGGAACTAATAGTTTAACGACATTCCTTCGTGACACAAAATCGTTTCTCTACCTAAAAGGGTATAATTCGTGTTAGTATATTCTAACATCAGGTCTATTACGCATACTACAATCTGACTGGCTCCCTAAACTCGGGCTATTTGTGATAGTCCAAGGTGACGAGTTTGTGAAAACAATGGTGGTTCCTTCCCGTTTTGTGGAAGTATGAAATGACTATTTACAAGAACTTTTAGATAGTTCAATACCAGAGAAGACAAAAAAAGCTTTTAAGTATGGAATGAAAATGTCCAATTCAGTGTAAGCATTAGAAAACAGACATATTGCTACTTTTTAATAGATTTTTTTACGGACCCCAATGAGAGTTGCAAATTGAAAAATTTACTCGTTTAGCATCTACAAATAAGCATGTATTTATATTTAATACTGAAAACGTATTACTTGAAAACTTTGTCTTTGCCTACAACATGATAAAAAGCTTCAGTGACAGAATCTTTTCATATTATAATGTGCTTGTGTTGAAGCAACAAAAAATCGGAAATAGTTAAGGAGAGTTCTTCACTTAATCAGCGTGCGACAACATATTTTTTGCAATGTACTGGGCACTCAAATATTCGGCTTCGCCTCGTGGTGCTCAAACGCTTCTCTCGTGTTCTCACTACTTCCCGCGTGCATTCATAACACGACAGACGCACGCTATGCATGAGTTATTTCTTAATAAAAACATACCGAGTGGAGTGGTTCCAAAAACTCTATAAAAATGTTGACATCAGCAGCAGATTCACACCATGATCTAAGATTGGACGGAGCTTGGAGGTCACAACACACATCTGATATTCTTGTTTGGTTTTGAGACTGATTAGTAAAGACGAGAACCAGAACGAGTTCAGTAGGTTTCCAAACTTTCTGAACAGTTATCCTCAAGTTGTTGTCCGTACATAACTCGACAAGCTTTTTTGTATGGGCGAACTTTGAAAGGTTCTCAGGCAGAGTAGGAAGATTCTCTTCCGAAATTTCGATTTTGTTCATGTTTTGCTCAAGGTCTTGATCCAATATTGAGTGGCTTTGTTGTTCCTAGGATGGAGTTAATAGTTTAGAATTTCTTTTAAAAATAATAGTAATAAATAACAATTTTGCTTAAAGCTATGGTTAAATGATACCAAGAAAAAATGCTGGTTCGGCTAGAAAGCGGAAAAGTAACAATGCTAACTCGAATATCTATCAGCTCAATACTATAATTTTGAAATTTATGTCCGTTGTATGGCTGGTTACTTTAAATGCCTTTTCTAATATCTTCGACTACTTTTGCAAAAGTAGGTTCAACAGAGCACCTTACTTCAATGCTACGGAAGATTAATAGAGCACCTTACTTCAATGCTACGAAGATTAATAGAGCACCTTACTTCAATGCTACGGAAGATTAATAGAGTACCTTACTTCAATGCTACGGAAGATTAATAGAGCACCTTACTTCAATGCTACGAAGATTAACAGAGCACCTTACTTCAATGCTATGGAAGATTAATAGAGCACCTTACTTCAATGCTACAAAGATTAATAGAGCACCTTACTTCAATACTACGAAGATTAATAGAGCACCTTACTTCAATGCTACGAAGATTAATAGAGCACCTTACTTCAATGCTACAAAGATTAATAGAGCACCTTACTTCAATGCTACGAAAACTAACAGAGCACCTTACTTTAATGCTACGAAGATTAATAGAGCACCGTACTTCAATGCTACGAAGATTAATAGAGCACCTTACTTCAATGCTACGAAGATTTATAGAGCACCTTACTTCAATGCTATGAAGACTAATAGGGCACGTAGCTTCAATGCTACGAAGATTAATAGAAACGATGAAAATGAGCGTTTACAGACCCGAAAGAGTAAGATGTTAATTGTGTATTAAGACCATTAAGTTAGGAGATAATTAAATTGCAGGAATCATCAGAGAATTTAAAAAGAAGGAAAATAAACGACAAATAAACCAAAAAATACTAGCTACCCCAGATGAACTCTGAAAACAAGACTGAACTGGCTGGGTATGGGTACTTGGGTTCTCTTGTAGTAGAGACTGTGTGGAATCCAGACGTTCTTCCTGTGGAGTTACTGCAGTGTCAAGTTTTTCAGATGTTTCGAATTGGTCAAGACCGAATAGTAAATCTGATTGAGGTTTAACATCATCATCCATTGTTCCTGCAATGGAATTAAACAGTTAATACTTACAATGAACTTAGTTTCTTTGTTAATTAGTTAATTAGAAATTATTTAAATAAGTTGCCTGTTTCTTGTGAGGGCGAACGTGATTGGTGTAATTAATAAGATATCTGTTTTCAAGCCACAAGGTCCCCAATTCGACGCCGGTAATTTGTAAAAAATTCTAACATTTACAGCACTTGTGACGTTCTTTTCCGCCTTAGCCAACTCAGCTTTCCATCCTTCCGGGGTGGGTTAATGAGTACCAGCGTCTGCTGGGAGCTAATCTGCGATGGATTAGTGTCCTGTCCAGGGGGAGTCAAAGACTATCATCCGTATGACCAAACAGAAACCGGAAACAGGCAGGGCCCTTATTTATATCCTTGGTTAAGCCCTTTATTGAGGTGAGGTCCCTTATTTTTATACCGGTTCAATGGAATACTAGGTTCTTAAATGATTTACTATTTTTGCCGTGATTTTATTGACAAATGCCATTTCCAAGTCCAATACAACGACGCTCACTTATATATATTTATACGTTTTTAACAAAACACAATAGCTCAACAAAAAACAAAATTCCACGACTTTTCAATGATCTTTGTCATTTTCCCAAAATTCAACGTCTTTTTCTGGCCTGGAAAACGCATTTTAAAATTCCATGGCTTTTATTGACCGTGTAAGCCCTACGGTAAGAAATAAATAGTCTCTTTGCTCAAGAAGAGATTTTCTAGTTTCTTTATTCATTTGAACTTACTTAAACAAGTTGTCTGTTTCGTACAATCAGCTAAAAGGATATCAGGGGCGGATCTAGGGGATAGGTTGTGGGTACTGCCCCCATCCCCCCCCCCCCCACACTCCCTATAAGAGTGAAAGATTCCAATGATTTACTCTGGTAAAACACACCACATTCCATCAAGGTAGCAATCCAAAATACGGCTACATTTTATTCCAATGCTATTTCCTTGATACAAACAATTTTATCGACATAAAATCTTATTTTTGCAGTTCTTTATAATCAGTATGATAAGATCTCAATTGCGGCGGATGGGAACCCTGTAATACTTTTTCCCGCCAAATCAGTGCCAACGCGCGCGCATTGTAGAATAAAAGACACGACGAACATTAAAAGCTACAGAAATTGCACTTTCGATAATGAAGCGTACTATTGACAGTTTTTTTTCAAAAAGGAGGTAAATTTTTAGATTCAGGCATTGTGGTAAGTTGGTCCTACTCGTGATCAAGGAGATATTCCAAACAACCTCCTCAAGACAATTGCTGCATGCGATTATGACTCCATGCCAAATATTCACAGTCTCCTTGTGATTCTTTGCACTTTGTCTACATCAAGCGCAGAGGTGGAGAGATCCGTTTCGCTTATGAGGAGGATAAAGACCTTTTCAAGGTCAGTGATGGCTGAACAACGTCTATCAGATCTAGCTGTAATGGCGATGCACTACAAAGTACGATTTTCCACAGATGAAGTATGCAAGTCCTTCATCAAAGCTCATCCAAGGAGATTATTTAATGCCTCACTGTTGGACGAGAAGCAAACACGTCATTGAGTAACACGTCATTGTCCACCAAGTGAATTACCGACTGAATATTTTGCCAAAATACACGTACTTGTAATGAATAGAACTATTGTTGACCATGTAGGAGTATCTCAATATAAAACAAATAAAATTAAAGAATGATTGCATAATAACCCGCAGTTGTGCAACCCCCCCCCCTTCCCTCCTTCCCTTTGAAAAAATCCTGGATCCGCCCCTGGATATGATGTAGAACAACACGTATATACATATGTATATATAGTTATAGTAGATGTAGGAGCCGCATCTTTTTCCACGATTTCAAATCTGCTGTATCGAACACCTAAGCTGCGGTATATTTAATATTACCACTAAAATGTCAACAACAGTATCGAAGACAAGTGTAACATCTAGTTACAATAGGAATTGAATCGACTTTAAGATATTCATTAAAATGGGTTGAATTAAACAACGAACTTACGGTATAATACAACTGAAGTAGCTATAAGATCATTGAGGGTTGATCCGCTCTGTAGTTATAGGTATTGAATCTGTTTTAACCGCTTTCAATTCTAGTGTATCCAAGACCCTGCAGCATCTCTAACACTTCAATTAAACAACAGATGCTAAGCTAAGCTAAATCCTTATACGAGCCTAGTGGCCCATGGGGCCGGCACTTATCTCCGGTTTCTGTAGTGTTAAGCGGATGAGAGTCTTTGACTCTCCCTGGACGGGACACTAATCCATCGCAGGCAAAAACAACAGATGCAACGTACCTTTTTTGGACGAAGATTCGGCCTCTTCAGGTCTGGTCAGTGTACCTGTCCTTTTACTTGTTACTTTTCTTAATGTTACACCTTTCCTTGATTTCGACTGTAGCTGTCTAGTCTCCCCAACTCCATCAAACAAGGCCTTTGCTAGTTGTTGCTTTTGATAATCCTCGTCCGTTTGCATAACCAAAGGAGCTGGGGTAACCTGAAAATAAACAACTGCTTTTTAGATTAGAAAAAAAAAAATAGAAAAATAATACGTTGCCATTGCTAACAAAAAATAATTGATAAATCACTGCGGTGATTATTTCCAAATCCTAGAAAAAATGTTGCTCTGTTTTGCTATCGCGATCATTTTTTTTATTTATTTAGAATCATTGGCATGGTCTGTATCGCATTCTTTTATCCTGGGAACGCAATAATATTAAAACATTCAAAAACTTCAAATACTGGGTAGCCAAAAAGTACTCCTGTTTGATTCAGAAACGTTTACTCAATTTAAATGCTGTTATCTCAGTCAATACAGTCTAAAATTGCACATTGGGAATAAACAATATATTAAATCAAGCATTACCATTTGCAATACCAATTATCCCTTTACTTTTTTATCTAGACTAAATCAAATCAAAATATTTTACGGTATGATCTAATTACTTAACAAATATTTGTCCATAACGTTATGATATCTCGTTTCAATGTTTAGTTATATTACCTTGCCTCTACGTTTTGTTCTTGTAAATAATTATGTGTTTTAGAACATATAAAAAGATTTTTAGCGCGCTTTTTGAAAGACGTGAGTGTGCGTCTATAACTCAATAAACTCATAAAGTTGCTATTTCTTGCATCTGGGAAGCTACTGAAAACTTATTACTTTGTCTTTGCCAGCAACACAATAAAAAGCTTCAGTGACAAAATCTTTTCAAACTATCATAAGCTTGTGTTGAACTAATAAAAATCGGAAATAGTTACGGAGAATTCTTCACTTAATCAGCATGCGAAAACATATTTTTCTCCTGCACGGAGCACTCAAATGTTCTAAAAGAAATGACAAATGCCATTGGGGAAGTTGGTAGAGCACTCGAGAGGCTAGAGAAGCACTTGGCTTTGCCTCGTGCTGCTCGAACGCTTCTCTCGTGCTCCCACCTTCTCGCGTGCATCCTAACACGGTAGACACCGCTATGCATGAATTATTTCTTAAATAATATATAGCTACGATATAACACACGCTCTGATTGGTTCAAGTCTATGCTTTATTAAATCGATAAAGTCATTGTTTGGGAGGAGGGGGGGTGCCTAATAAGGGATAAAGATAAAAAAGGCTCTCAAATACTAGATACAGTGAAGGTAGTATTAAAGTTCATATGAATACCGAATAAGCACAAAAAGTTAATGCAATTACCATTCGCTTTTCGTATGGCAAGCAAAGAGGAGCGTTCTTAGACGCTAGCGATTAAGTTAATCCTGGATTACATTTTTAATCCACGTTTCTGTTTCCTACCTTCTATAGCTTGCTTTAGGGTAGAATTTAGAAATTTACAAGTTTATTTATTGGTAAAACCGAGCACAATTTTATAAGCATCACAAAGTTTTACTTTTGAAAAAATGGGTCTCTTAATTTTGTCTTAATCCAGGATTAACTTAATCGGAGGTTTGAGGAACGGGGCCTTGGTGTATTTGTAAGCAAACCACCCGGATAATTTTCTAACCGTTATTGTATACTTATTGTTCTCTTACTCCATTTAAGTACACGTTACCTGAGCAGATGTTTTTACAGGGATTCTCTCTGGTTCCGAACTCTTTGAAGATGAGCCTGAATGACTCGAATCTATGGACCCAGACCTCCTGCGGCCTTTAACTAACCCCTCTGGTCCCCAGACCTTTTTCCCTGAAAGTAAACTTAGCCCGGAGGGTTTGGTTTCTGACGGTTTTGAAGTCACTTCTTTGTTCGTTTGTCTTTCTGAAGTTAATTCACTAGTAGGTTCTTCATGTTTTGGTTCTGTTTCCACATTTAGGTTTCTTCTTCTTGTAGGTGTTTTATATGGAGTTAGTTTTAGAACTGGCTGTTTAGCTTCTGAAACTTAAAAGAATTAAAGTTATATGTTGATTATGGTTGGTCTTGGGACTATACCGCAGTATAAGAATTTATACTTAATCTTTTTGGGACAACCTTCGAATCTTAAATAACTGTTAAAGAAAAGCTAAATCCTTTTAAGAGCCTAGTGGCCCATGGGGCCGACGCTTATCTCTGGATTCCATAGTATGAAGCAGATGAGAGTCTTTGACTCCTCCTGGGCGGGACACTAATCCATTGCAGGTTAGCTCCAACTAAAAGCAGACGCTGGTACTGATCATTTACCTACCCTGGAAAGCTGACTTGAATTAGGCGGAAAAGAAGGTCACACAAATATTCGAATCTCAGCAAAGTGTTGTGGCTGGAAAACAGAAATCATAACAACTGCGCCAATCATCATCATCATTATCATCATCATCATCAACATCATCATCATCATCATCAGTATTTGATGATTTAACAGAAATCTATCTGGAAGACTCCCCCTGGGAGAGACACTAAACCGCTGTAGTACGCTGGTACTCTGAAGAGCTGAGTTGGGAATTATTTAGCCCATTGATATATAAAATATTATGCTTTTTTACCGGGTAACATGCTAATGTTTCCGGTCTGCCTCTGACTTTTGGGTTTGTATGGCTGAGCACCGTCCTTCAATGCTTGGGTGACAAATTCATCCAGGAATGATAGACTAGGATCAATCTGGTAAAACAAACATTAGTAAGAAAATTTAAAGATGAAAAAAAAAGAATAAAATAGTTATTAACTCATCCTGTTAGACATTCAAAAGCCTTAGTGCTTAAGGATCTTAAGCAACAAGGACAGAAACTTGAATGAAAAATCACTTTTCTGGTTTACTCCTTATTTTTTATGTTCGGGTCATTAGGGTTTTATTTTTATTTTTGGTTTACGCTTTGTAAATAGAAGAACGAAGGAATGTTTCTCCGTGAAGCTAAACAAATACTATTAGAGTTTTTGATGTTACGTCCACATAGTCTCCTCAACTCTAAAGAAAACGTTTTCACGTTCACTCCGTGCACGGTATTCGCTCAGTGCATTCCAACGTGCAGTTATTGTATTTTCTATTGTTTTCTGCTGTCCTTGTTGCTTAAGGTCTCACTAGGTATGATACATACGATCAGCGCCTTAACTCTATACCATATCGAGAATCGATTCAAGGATGTCACTATCAATGATACATACGATCAGCGCCTTAACTCTATACCATATCGAGAATCGATTCAAGGATGTCACTATCAATGATACATACGATCAGCGCCTTAACTCTATACCATATCGAGAATCGATTCCAGGATGTCACTATCAATAATACATACGATCAGCGCCTTAACTCTATACCATATCAAGAATCGATTCAAGGATGTCACTATCAATGATACATACGATCTGCGTTTTAAGTCCACACCATATCGAGAATCGATTCAAGGATGTCACTATCAATGATACATACGATCTGCGCTTTAAGTCCACACCATATCGAAAATCGATTCAAGTATGTCACTATCAATGTACATACGATCTGCGTTTTAAGTCCACACCATATCGAAAATCGATTCAAGGATGTCACTATCAATGATACATACGATCTGCGTTTTAAGTCCACACCATATCGAAAATCGATTCAAGGATGTCACTATCAATGATACATACGATCTGCGCTTTAAGTCCACACCATATCGAAAATCGATTCAAGGATGTCACTATCAATGTACATACGATCTGCGTTTAAAGTCCACACCATATCGAAAATCGATTCAAGGATGTCATTAGCATTTCGGTATTAACGCTCAGCGGTCGTTAGTGCAGGCATTAAACCGTCTTAAAAAAGCTGAAAATAGAACACTATAGACCCTTATCACGTAAACGTAACATTGATAAATTTTCGGTTTTCAAAAAACGAAAGGCATCATCACATTTTGTCAAATCAATAATAGTAAACATGCAATAATTCGTTGAGATTTCTCAAAGCTTGGAGGAGGTATGAACATTTCATTTCAAGTTGAATATTTCGGCAAAATGTTGCAACGAAAATGTATGGGTTTTGCATGATAACGCAAACATTTCTAGCTTGAATTGTTCATACCTCCGCCAAGCTGTGAGCAATCTCATCAAAACATTGCATTTTTACTATTATTGATGTGACAAATGCAGCGATGCAATTCTTTTTATGAAAACCGGAATTTTATCAATCTCGCGTTTACGTGAAAGGCTCTATTGTCACAACTGACACAATTGTAAACTCGCAACACTTACTTTCTTTTAAAAATCACTAGTTTGATATTCATACATTGTGGCTAGACACATAACAAATAGATGGAGTTATTTTGTATGGTGTGCAACCTAACCATACACCACGAAAGGGGTAGGAAAAAAATTGATAGCCCTAGAGAACACTTTCATGTATAGTACACACGTTGACAAAACATTTTGTCTGTTCCCAAGTCTAACAGAAGCAAAAAAAAATTGATTACATCTGACAATTTAATAGAACTTCACTTCTCCATCATTCCTGTTATTAAGATTGCATGATAACTCAACTTATATTATAATTATATAGTTTAGAAAGAAACTAAAGTCATAAAGTCGTGTAGTCAAGGAATAAAATTTGAATCTTTCTAAGAACACTAAAGAGCATTTGGTAACAATAAATCGCGTTAGATGGATTTTTTAATTTAAAAAGTACCTCAAGATCTTCACAGCTGGAATCCACAGGTAAAACGTTCTGCATTGACGGAACATCCTTTGTCAATTGTCGAATCTCACAGCAGCGCTAGAAAAGTAGATACAGACTGAACTTTATTATTCATCATAAATTTATCACAAGGAACTATAGATGTGGTGAGCTGAAAGCTTCGACGGTAAAGGTAAAATAGTTGTGAAAAATATTATTTCATGTCGAAGAAGAAAGCAAATTACTGATGTTTTCGACTTAAGTCCTTCGCCGGAGTGAAGATGAAAAGTAATCTAAAGAAACTATTCTTTAGAAAATATTATTATATAAATTGCAGTGTTTTAGAAGGATTTCTACCACCGAGTACCTGAACACACGTAAAAATACGATATCTTTACATGTGAAATTATAGACCAATCACATTTCAGTAATTTGAAACGTCATTTCTCTCAGGCGCGGGAAAATCACAACGCGCCGGCAGCTTGCAGCTTGTCTTTTATATTTTGAACAAGATACCGGACATTTTTAATATTTGTATTTATTTTTTACTGTACTTTGTAGAGCTCCGAGTTTACACTGGAGTATTTTAAACAATGAATAACATTTATCGGGTTCTCGACTATAGGCATTGTTTTGGTTTATGGTATGGCTGATTCTTGTTTATATAATAAACAAAATAATACACGGACGCTGTGCTCACTCGTTCGATATCGACGTGAGCTCTCAAAGATAAATTCCATATCTCCGCGCGACCATGTATATATTCTCTATATATTTTACACACTGTCAAAGAAGAAAGTAATAAACTGATGTTTCGGACGGACGTTAGTCCTTCTTCGGAGTAAAGATATAAAAAAACATTCTGAAAAAAGCAGTTTAAAAAACAAAATCAAACTTGCTAGTTTTCCGAGGGGCTATACATTATGTGTTTTGTTATATGTTTAATATTTTGTTCCCTAAAATTATCATATACGTACATAAACAAACAAACAAAGATGGTACAACTTCAATATTCCTATTTCTGTTTTACAATAAATCTTAAGACAAATACTAAAGTTTTAATGCCATACATGTTTCGGCAAGTCTCTTGCCATCTTCAGTAACA
>JAOBRB020248505.1:0-11637 GCA_027575285.2 Zoanthus pulchellus | reverse complement strand
TGCACCAGGTCGAGGCTTTGAAGGCTTGATATTTGCCATGCGGTCAAGAGCTGAATGTGTTTTGAGCAACTCAGATACTCTAGCAGGTCCTTTAGACAATGAAAATCTTTTTGAGCGAGTTAGTGTTCTGGTGTCGGGAGTAAAATAAACCAAAACATTGACCTGTTTACTAAGTGTACATTGGCCTTTAAATTCTTGGCAGGATTACCCAGGCACTTCATAATTTTTAAAAATCTTTATAAAAAATCGAAGCTGCCATGTTCTAGACACGTCGCGACTCCAACAAACAGGGTGTCGAAGCAGACAGCCCAGAAATTGGCTCGAAATTTACCACAAGGTGACGGATTATTTATCTTTGGAGAATGCCTATTGGTCAATATTCTTCCAATCAGAACACTGCTTATGTTCAATTCCACTCGTGTGTAAACGTAGCGAATATCTGATAAATTCATTACTGAAACAAAAGGCTCCATTGTAGCCTAGACTCGTGCCGGAAGTCTTTACATCACCAATAAAATTTGATGTCAAAATTGGATGTAACTCTAGTCAAAAATAACATTATCCCTAGCACATGAAAAAGCAAAGTATGGGAAATTAACCATAGATAATGTTTTAGCAACATTACTATAAGATAAGAAATTAAATTAGAATGAAAAAGGTGAATATAAAGAAATTTTATTTTTAAATTTTCTTTTTACTTCGTCTAAGAAATTGTAATAATTGTGAAAATTGGATTATGATAACAACTTGACTTTTTTCAG
This sequence comes from Zoanthus pulchellus, assembly GCA_027575285.2. Classification (NCBI taxonomy): domain Eukaryota; kingdom Metazoa; phylum Cnidaria; class Anthozoa; order Zoantharia; family Zoanthidae; genus Zoanthus; species Zoanthus pulchellus. Next base: position 10,876 of record JAOBRB020248505.1, on the reverse strand, counting down.
CGGTTAGGATTAGGGTTAAGGTTTGGGTTAGCGTAAGGGTTGGGGTCAGGGGTAGGGTTAGGGTTGGAGCTTAGGATTAGGGTAATCTTTGTGTATTTATTCTCGAGTTTTGGGATGTCTGCCATTTTGAATTTTTAATACCGCTGACCTGACTCATAGCTTAACTCATGACTCATTGACTGATGTTTACCGAAAACCCTCACTTCGTTTTACTTTCCATTACCTTACAATAAACCTTCCTTACCTCAATATTACATTATTGTATCATATCATGTTATTTCATTATTCGGGAAAGTGATGTCTTCACATATTTTATTGTTAAGTAGAAAAGGTATTCAATTGTAAACCGTTTCTTAAAATTAAATCCCTTTAATACAATATGACGTTTGGATAACTAGGCATTTAAGCCCGAAATCACGAGCTTCAGAAAGATTTCTAAACTACTGCTTTTATTTTATTCAATGAATAAACTTTTTTGAGTTATAACTTCCTTTCACAAAATTTTTATTTCAAAAATATATTATGCATCTTAGGTTTTAGTCCCTCCACTTACTTTTTTAAAATATACGAAAACAAAACTCAACGAATTATCATTTAACTCACGACATTCCGTTTTACCATTTTATTAATTGTTTAAGCTTTGCTGGAAACAGAAACCTTCACCTTATTCTTACGTAACTTCCACTTTGTTTTCACATAGTGTTCATCTTTTATCTTCACGTAACCTTCACCCTATCTTCACTTATCTTTCACCTAATCTTCACGTAACCTTCACCTTATCTTAACGTAACCTTAACCTTATCTTCACTTATCTTTCACCTTATCTTCACTAAAAATTCACCTAATATTCACGTAACCGTCACCTTGTTTTCATTTAAAGCTAAAAGCTAAATCCTTTCGAGCCTAGTGGCCCATGGAGCCGGCGCTTATCTCCGGTTTCTGTAGAATTAAGCGGATGAGAGTCTTTGACTCCCCCTGGAAGGGACACTAATCCACCAGCAGACGCTGGTATTCATTTACCTTTATCTTATCTTATATTCACTTAACTTTCACCTTATCTTCACTTAACCTTCACCTTATCTTCACTTAACTTTCACCTTATTTTCACGTAACCTTCACCTTATCTTCACTTAACCTTCACCTTATCTTCACGTAACCTTCACCTTATCTTCACGTAACATTCGCCTTATCTTCACGTAACCTTCACTTTATTTTCACTTAACCTTCACCTTATCTTCACTTAACCTTCACCTTATCTTCACGTAAGCTTCACCTTATCTTCACGTAACCTTCACCTTATCTTCACGTAATGCTCATTTTATTTTTATGTAACCTTCATGTTAAATTCACGTAACCTACACCTTATATTCACGATTTTTTCACGTAACCTACACCTTATCTTTATGTATAATGTTGAAATATCCTGAACAAAAAGGACTTCCAGATGAAACAGTTTTGCACAATTGTAACACATTTCAATATTATATCAAAAGTGCTCATTTAAGGCCACTCTCTACCCTAAATTTTGATTGATAGTGAGGGAGTTGAAAGAAGTATTTGAGTGTGAAGATCTCTGTCGATTGTCACCAAACCATCCCTACAGACCATGCTAGAGTGCAACTTTCAATAGAAGATGGTTGGCCGTTGTTTTATCAAATATTAACTCCAAAATTAATTTTCATGTTTCACTAATATTCCAGCAAACTCAAATTTCTCTAAAAAAACTACATTATTGTATAAAACCTCATATCTCATATAAAAAATCTGAAAATAGTTAAGAGGTTTCTTTTTTACTCAAGTGATTAGTGTTTTTTTCGCATTTCAAAATAATGACGGAAATATCTTCAAGTTCAAAACATCACCGAAAGTAGCAAAAATTTTGTAGAGATTGGCCATATAAGAGTAATTTATTGTTAAAACCAAGGGTTTATTAATTAGTCGCAAGTCATCTATAAACAATATAATGAAGTTTTAATGAACAATGTCATTTATGTGTTATCTCTAAAAAATTAAGCATGTTAAAAAGATCAAGAACTGGAGTCCTAAGGATTCTGATCAAAAATTCTTTACTTTATCATGAACATATGGCTAATGCCATTTTTTAAAACAGTAGAATGCATTATTAATTATACTTAAATGTGAAAGGTTATACTACTTGAGATTAATTTGCATAAATAATATATAGAAATCAGGTGATCAGTTCATAATGTGCATGAATTTAGTCTATTTTTACAACATTAATAAGTTTATGTGTTGCTGTATCATGAGTTACAACCAAAGTGTCGTTCTCCAACAATTGTTTGGTAAGGTCGTCAACAGAACACTTATCCATGTTAAGATCTATCAAGGAGGCTAAACGTGCCGCCTCAGGACTAAAAACAGACAGCTTCATTATTTTGTTATCATTCCACAAATTAAACTACAGCATCACTTTGAGCAAATGTCCCAGGTAAGATATTCAAGTGTAAAGTATTAATGAGTCAACAGAGTCATGAGTCAACAAGGCGGATCAGCGGTTTTTCCAAAGCTTCACAAGCTTTCATAGATTTTTTCTCAGAATATATTGTTATCGAAATTACAAATCTCATCATGCTTAATTCATTGCAAATAAAAATTGAAAAATTTTTTACTGTTTAATTTTTTTAATGTACACTTCGCCATATTACAGCTATTTAAGTTTTCGTATTTTCTTGGTTTAACATTAAGAACAGAAACTGATGAGTAAATATGACTATCATAAGAAATAACAAAAATAGGAGTTTGACATTTCGGGGATGGATTGATACCTTTTAATAATTTCTATGAAAAAATAGGAACTCTACGAAATTGTATTTGACCTCAATGGTAATCGAGGTTGCATTCTTTCTGACTGACAGCTATTTTTTATTATAAAAATAATTGTAATCACTTACATAGTAACAAAAAAAAGCACACAGAATATTTTGGTTACTTGGTTGGGAAATATCAAGCCATGTTATCAAGTAACTTTTAAACTGTGCTCATATTTCAACAAATTATTGTTTTTATTTTTTCCAGACCCGACTCATTGACTCATTGCTCATGACTCATTGACTCATTTGACACATAAAACATTCTTTCTCAAGATATTCACATCTGGTAGAATATCTTCATAGGGCGGTGCAATTGTAACAGAGTAGGAACTAGTGTTTTTTGGTGGGTTAACATATCTCTCCATATTGGTTATCCTTTACTTTAATATGTTTTTAAAAGACGTAGGTTTCGTCTTCCTTAGGCTTAATGGAATCAACTTGTTCTTGCCATAGAACAACGCTGACTGAATCTGTCCAGTTGGATCTACAACTGAGAATTCCATCCTGTTTTGTCATTTCAACTTTTTTACGAGTAATGATTTTTTTGGGGGTTCTCTGGTACAGCATTGGTGAAACAGTCGAGAGATGTAATTGAATTGGATGGCACTGTTTATATAGCTTCAAATTTATCTTTTCAGCTGATAATACAGTTAGAAGTGTTTCTGTGTCTGACTAATGACAATGTCCTTAGTAGGGGAACTGAAGTTGCTTTGAAGTTAGAGATTTTTACAGGGTTTTTTTGCTCTTGAAGCCTAGTAATTAGAATTTTCTTCTCTGCCGTCCAATATCAAAAGTCCATATAATTATTGTCGGGAAAAGTATTCCGCATCAAAGCTGAACGTAAACTGTAAAACGGAGTATCTATCTCATGCTGGTTTTCGTCTTGGATCATTCCTTGATAAAATTGGCTATCATATCTTACATACATTTTTTCCTCGTTAAGTTCAATTTGTTCCTCATTGGGATTAGGTTTTGCCTCACTGAGCTTTTCCATCAAATGTGCTTGGTGAAGAAATGGGAAATATATTAAATTCATTTGATGTTAGATATACAGTTAGAAAGAAGACAGACCTTATTTGCAAAAACATGAAGGCTAGCGCTGGGATCAATATTAGAGTTTAACAGTAGATGACGGGGGTCAGAATCATCAAGAAAAGGATTAAAACACTTGATTTCTCTTATTAATGGAGGGGGAAAGTCAAGTTAAACTGAACAAAACTCGCCCAAACTCAGACACAGTATATTATAGAGATAAATATACATGCCATAAAAGTTTCAGTGTATTTTATTGCTATTTTAAGGTAAGAAATTAATGTTTTAATAAGTCCATATAAAATCTTATATATTTACTATAAATCGACACTAACATAAGCTAACCAATACTGTTCGTGTCAGGAGCTTGTGATTTATTTAATAGTGAATAACACAAGTCAAATAAATTCTAACGGAATTCGCCGAAACATGTTCAATGGATTACTGAGAACATGAAAAGGACACGATGAGTCCTTTACTCTATCTTTATTTGGATTTAAGTGAAAAAATATAGTAATTTTAAAACTCCATACATTCTCTTTATCTAAATTACTCTTTGCTTATGTATTACTCATCGTAAGCTTGGGCTACCTGTGGTTTGACGTACCAAAAGGAGTCCTGTTGCCATTTCTAGGCGCATGTCTGATCACAGGTATATATTGATATAAAGCGCTGTTGTAATAAGAGTAGAATTAATGTCAATGAACATGGAGTCGTTGTTTACTACTTTTGTGAGCTGTGTCACAGTCGGTAATATTCTCCTTGCTGTCTTGTTTGTATTGATCGTAAAACAGCTCACCGAGCTGTATGAACTGAGAGGTATGCCTCCAGGCCCAAGGTTTACCAGCATTCCGTTCATTGGAAATATTCTTAGCATGAATTCGGAGGGCACGATATTGTACGAAAACACTCGAAGGTATTTTAAATGATAAATTGTAAATTTGCATCGAGGAAAAAAAAAGGTAAATTTCGGTATTGGGGCTTACTAGTACTATTCATTCAAACGAATCCTTACCCAGACCCTAACTTCTCTTATACTATATAGTTTACTAGTGTCGGTAGTGATATGTCTTTCGGCTCGCGACGAAACTGCATGCGTATAAATAAATATGCCCCAAAGCGGAAACTTAATATCTCGGAAATGAAAGTTAATTTTCCGGTTTGCTAGTATTATTTTAAAACTATCTTTAATCTGAGAGAGTAATTATGAAGACAATGTGTAATGCAAACATAGAGAGAGAGAAAAAAACAGAGTGCCAAATTTATATGTTTCAAATTGCTTTATTGATATGACCTCAATTTTGACAAGTTTTGTTAAAGGTTTTTGCAAATGCCGAGTGTGAAAACAAACAAAACATTCACTAGCTCACATTCACTCTAAATTAACGAATAACAATTGTATAAAATAAAGTATCAATTACAATAAATAATCATAGTATAAGAAAACATACATTTAGAAAATTGCGTGACTAACGGAAAGATCAATTTTACATAAAAAGATACATTTCTCAAAATGTATTATTCCGTAACTTAAAACATTTGGATACAAATATTGCTAATTGATTAATAGGTTTTTCCATATTTAATGACGAAAGCTCGTGATAATTGTTTAAATTAACATTAATTTCTATACTGTTCATTCCATCAAAAAAGTGATTTTGTAACCTGTTATATATAAACGTTATTTTTATTTTATGTTGCTGATCTAAAAAATATATCATAAGAGAGTATAAAAATACAACTGCAATATTAAAAACAAATTAACAAAATAAAATTATTTTATTTCTTTTTCTTTCTCACCCACCTTGAATAGTTTTCTATCTGCGGGCAGAGAAAGCATATTGTAAATAAGATGGACAAAATAAATAAAATGATGATGATTATGATGATGGTGATGGTGATGATGATGATGAAGCTTATGGATATTTTTCTGCAAACACTTATCAGTATTTCTGGTATAATTGTTATCATCTTAACAAGCTGGAGTTAAGAATCTTTGAATGAGATATTTTCAGAGCTCAATGCACACAGAGATAAAAAAGTTATAGCAAGAGCTTTACTTAAAAATAGTATATTTTCTTACTTAAATCTGTTTTAGAAAAAAAAATTGCATGCATTTCTGTTTTTGCTATCTTTTCTTAAATTCTAGTCTTCGAAAATCCTATGGTGGTTTATTTACAATGAAGCTTGGAAGCTGGAGAACAGTTTTTGCTGCCAGTCCAGAGAGCATCAAGGAAGTTCTGGTCACAAAGTCTGCTGATTTTGCAGGAAGATTGCTGTTGCATACAATGAGCCTGTTTTCATTTGGTATAAGCTCTTTTACTGATTAGCAGCAGCATCAGCAGTAGTAGTAGTAGTAGTAGTAGTATTTGTAGTTGTAGTAGTAATAATAATAATAATAAAAATAAAAATAATAAAAATAATAATAATGGAAACTTTCTTTTCATTATTCCTTATGCATTTTTACTATTATATATCTTGCTTATGAAAGGTAATTTACAACTGACCACTTGAATCGATTGTTATAATGAAAACTGGAAAATATAAATATACATATATGTATATATATATTGTATAATATATTTAATATATATACATTAATTGTTTACGCAATTTTAAACAAAAATAGCCTTTATGCCACATTACTCAAATATGCTCACATCATATATCAATTTGAAAAAACCGTTGTAATTTTTTTCAAAAAAATTTTCATTAGGATGTTTATCTGACGAGTGCTGTACAATGTTTTGTGCGGTAAAAAACTATATAGTAATAAACATGCCTCCTCATCAAATTTTTTGTTGTTTTGACTGTCTTTAATAATGTCAACGCTCTAGTTATTGAACTATTAAGCACTCTGAAAGCAATTTGCTATGTCAAAATTTATATATATATATAATACTGGACTTAAATATTAATATTTCATTAGTTCAGGGTTACTCAATGGCTTGTTTCTGCAGCAGAATATGTATTATGTGGACCTTATTGCTATGTTCATAATTTTGCGTATTGTATATTTCTGTTCCATATCTTGAAAACCTACATTAGATAACATTGACTGGAAAGCAAATGACTCCTTAGCAAATACACCTATTATGATGATGATAATAATAATAATAATAATAATAATAATAATAATAATAATAATAATAATAATAATAAAGGAGACTTAAACCATTGGTAAAAGGTCTTAACAAGCTAGTGCCACAATGTTCTGCTCATACAATAAATACCAAGTAATGCCTGCTGTTTCACTATGGCCTCTGCCATTGATGTAGCATGTCACACATCCCTGTTATCGTAGCCCCTGAGAATGCTTCGGCAGCTGAGTGGCAGCCGTGTGAATAACTGGAACCCATTTGCTAAGGGAAAGAAAACCCTTACAGAAAACCACTCGCCCTCTAAGGCAATAGGGTGGATTGGGCTGAAGTCTTTAGAAATGAGTGCCATTTTAATTGAGAATCATAATTAACATACAATAGTTAAAATTTTCCCAATTGTAGTATTTTGAAGACAAAAACAAAATTATTATATACCAAATTAAAATATATCAAAACGAAAAACGCGAAAAAACGGACGAAGGTGTCAAGAAAGAACGGATTAACTTTTCAGGCTCTTCGTAGGTTTAATTCTTTGTAAAATATTGGAGCAATGGCTTTTATATTTTCGTTTTAAAAAGTTTTGAAAGTGATTTGGTGTTTTGGGTTATGAATTTCCACAATCTAACACCAAATCGAAAGAATGCATTATATTGAACATTTAAACGAGAATATTGGCAGTACATATTCTTATTTGTTGATACTCTCGTATTATAGGAATGATTGATAAATGTAATAGAAATGCTTTCGGTGTGTAGAAATATATAGAAAGAAATAACAGAAAAATACTATATACAGCCCTTGGCGGGAATCGAACCCCACATCTTCCTTAGGAGCATCTAATAGTTACCATCTACATACTGTAACAGTGTCCGGCTGCATTACTAAAAATTGAAGACTGGTCTGAAAAGCAGTTACATGGGTAGTTCAAGAGAGAGACTGAGGATCCGTCTGATGTTTCCAGGAATTGGATAAGAACTGGTGAACTAAAAAAGGAGTCAGAGGGATTTATTTTTGCTGCCAAAAACCAAGCATTAAGAACAAATGCCATAAAAGCAGGAATTGAAATGTAGAATTTGCCGTAGTCACGATGAAACTGTGCCGCGAGTATACCTAGTGTGGTTGTCCCTGGCTTGCACAAAGATAATATAGAAAGAGACATGATGTAATTGGGCGGGTCGTACATTGGGAGTTGTGCAAGGTTATATGGAGTTGGGTGCAGTGAAAAGTAGTATGAGCATTCCCCCAAAAGCATAGAAAACAATGAGGAAGTAAAACTCTTGTGGGAGTTTATTATCCAAACAGACCGTGAAATCCATCACAGGAGACCAGACATTGTGATTCAGAAAAAAAAAGACAAAGGAAACAATCATTGTGGACATAGCTGTTCCCAGAGATAGCAACGTCCTGCAGAAAGAAAGACAGAACAAGAGCGATGCAAAAGTCTGCACTCCTAGGATCAGCTCATATCCTCAGAAAAGTGCTCGATGCCATTCATAATGCCATTCGTGCTAGTAATAAAGAGAAAAGTGCCCGAAAACCGAAAAAAATACTGGCCACAAGACAACCGTTGTGGACGTCCCGAATTGCATCAGCTGCTTGAAGATTGCAAGACCTACAAGCAGATTAGTAAATTTTGTTCAAACCAAAATCACTTTGCGGCTGTGTCGCACTTTGTGCTCTATAAAACAGACAAAACACTTCCATCTAAAAATAAGAGTGGCTGTCAATTCCCGCCTTGAGTTTCACCGTTCTATTTAGGGTGTCCGCTGACTGATCACATGACAACTGTCCCCTTCTAAAAAAAATTAGCAAAAGGCAACTGGAGACAAACTGTCGAACTTTAACTTAATCAATGTCAGCGACTGGCAATAAACAATAATATTGAAAGTATTCTAAACCTAAAAATGTATCATTTTAACAACAACAAGAATGTTTTGTTTAATCAACAAAAGGACAGTTCAGATCAGTTCGATAGGCCGTTCCGGCATTTTTACGTTTTAACATAATCTCGAAGTGTTACTTGCTGTTTTGCTGGCATCTCCTCAGGATCTATCTGATACTAGTTGTTCAGCAGGCTTCGCCCTAGGTAATGATGATTGGTCTTTTGTTGGACTGGTCCGGGCGTCCTGAGTTGTGAACTGGAGGTAGCGTCTGTTTCGCCTGTATTCTTCATCATCTGGTCTGACAATGTATGAACGTGGAGTGCCAGCGTATTGGGACACCACACCGTTTTGTCCCATTTCTTTTCCAAGTCTGTCCTCATTCTAACAGCATGCATTGCCTGGTTGTAAAGTTGACAAAGCAATAACACCATTCCGACGATTGTAGTGACGCTCAAATGACAACTTTTTTTGTAGATCTCTAGATAGTCTTATCGGGATTGGGCCAACTGGGCTGCAAGGCAGATGGAGGGGTGGGAATAGTAGTGCGAATGAGACGACCAGGCATCAGCTGAGAGGGGCGACGGCTGCAGCCTGTAGCTGAAGTAACTGTGTCTTTGTACATCATTAGAGCCAACCATGGGTCCTCTTGTCGGAGAATTCGCTTTGCTGTCTGTACCGCGCGTTCAGCCTCTCCATTTGCACTTGGTAGGTGTGGAATTGTTGTAACGTGGTTAAAGCAATACTTGTCCACAAATAATTTGAACTCTGAAGTCACAAATTGCGGGCCGTTGTCAGAAATCAATTCACTAGGTATTCCAAAACGAGAAAAGACATCTTTCAATTTTTAATTCTCGGAGACAATCTGACCACAAACCAGTCCAGTCTATTTTCAAGAAGTCACTCTTGAGTGAACCATGACGTCCATAAAGAATGATGTTTAGATTACAGAGATACAACATCGATGTTACCTACAAGCCAGGAAAACAAATGTATGCAGCCGACTACCGATCAAGAGCCTTTCTGAAGGACACTGGTCTTGAAGATGAACAGTTTCTGGTCTTTGCCTTTCAATGCCCTTAAAGTAAACAGCGAGAAATTAGCTAAGCTTTAGAAAGCAACCAACCAAGATCCAATACTGCCAACTCTCAAGAGTTTGATCCTGACAGGATGGCCTTAAGTGGAGAGAACAGGTGCCAATTCATATCAGAGCATATTGGAATTACAGGGAAGAACTTACACCTTACAACTGTATCTTGTTCATGGATGACAGAATTATCATTCCGACATCGATGATAGCAAAAATCACAGCTAAAGTTCATCCCATTCCCAGTCATTGGGGAATTCAAGCTAGCATCCGTAAAGTGAAAGATCTAGTCTTCTGGTCTGGTATGTGTAAGGTCAATGGTTCGCAGTATACTGCGATTGATTTCCCTTTTCAGGTTAAAAAGGTAAAGGAAAAAAGTGAAGATGAGTCACTCAATGGTGACCAGCTTTAAAAGTCGAGCAGCTAACACTTTATTTTTGGTTGCATTGGCAACCAGCGAGTTGCAGTTTTGAGCCCTGTGATAATACTGAATTATGTAATAAAGATTGATTAAGATATTACATTTGCGATCACAGTTGGTGACAAATTGATACCTGGGGTGATAAAGAGGGTTTTTCTCCGGGTACTCCGGTTTTCCTCCCTCTGAAAATTCGACTTTCACGCCAAGATCTGAGACGTCTAGCGATTAAACATTGGCCTCTGGCTCGGAAGAATGGACAACCACTTCCTTCGCAATTGACGTTGAATAAAGTATTTATTTATTTATTCATTTGGATGATTACATTAGCTGCATACGGGCTTTCCACCCACCCATCTTTCCTGCCTTCCTTTCTTCCGTCTTGCCTGCCTACCTCTCTTCCTTTCTTTCTCCCTTCCTCCTTCTTTCTGCCTACCTTTCTTCCTTCTTTCTTTTTCACCCTCTTCCCCCTTTCCCTACCCTGCCTCCCTCCCTCCCTCCCTTTGCCCACCCTCCAGGGCTCCCTT
>JAOBRB020248395.1:0-11638 GCA_027575285.2 Zoanthus pulchellus | reverse complement strand
AACGAGGACGGCGACGCCGACGACGACGGCAGAAAACAATAGAAAATACAATGGCTGCACGTTGGAATGTAGCGAGCTGCGCACGTGCACGGAGTTGTCACAAAAAGTACAACGTGAAAATACCTTTTTTAGAGTTGTTGAGGCTACGTGAATGTAACAGAGAAAACTTTCTCAGTATTTGTTTAGCTTCTTAGAGATCTTTTTTTCTATTTACCAAACAAAAAGAAAAGAAGTAAAAATTTTAATGACCATCATAAAGAAATAAAGAGTAAACCAGAAAGGTGATTTTGCGTTCCCGTCCTCGTTGCTTAAGGTTCCTACTATATTTCGGAACAATTTTTTTCAGACTGAAGCTGAAAAAATGTAAAAATGTTTCTTGTTGAAAACAGTTACTGAAAATTACGTTCGTAATGTGCACAGTGAAAATCGACTGAAGCACCGTTTCACATACAGTATATCTGATATTGTCCCAAATGATACACGTATTAAGTTATGTAATACTAAAAGTTCCTCAGACCGAGGTTAATAGAGTTGACTGGTTAGAAAACTTGATGCCTTTCTTTTTTATAAGTTTTTGTTCCTCTTTTCCATATCGCAATACGACGTTGACGGTGCACAAATAACAAAACGCTTTGAGATATAAATGAGCAAACGTTTACGACCCATAAACTAATGTTCATCACACCTAGTTCAAAAGATCCTAACCGTGACGGTGGACAAAACATGAAACAAGGAAACGTTATAGTTTACTAGGTCAGTTAACTCTAGCCGCTTTGCTTAGACGCTCAGCACCGTTTTTCAATATCTTGTCTTGAAATCAGTTTTGTTTCGATAGTTTTCATTGAGTTTCATTATTATTTCAAACCGCTGACGGAAACAAGAACAAAGTCGCGGCAAAATTTACTGGTTTTTATAAGAAAGCCTGTAAATGCATTCAAACCCGACTTATGCTCGTTTAAAAGAGAAAGGGACGGACATTCGGCCATCAAAGAAATTTTGCTTTTAAAAGCATTTATCATATACGTTTCGTCACATACGTCATATGCGCCGTACGTCTCGACTCGTGCATTCTTGCACGTTAAAAGTTTCAACAAACGTTTTGTTCACTATTTTCAATTATTCAATTATGTATACCTATTTCTGTAGCTATATATTATATTTTTAATGTGTAATACGTCAGTATTTAATTCTATGCATCGAGCAACTGCTTGATTTGAATAGCTATTGCTAACTGCGAGCAGTAGAATGTCATTTCTTGTATGTTTTAATTACCTAAGAAAACTTGAACTGGAAGCTTGAACTTGGTTTAACTTGCAACAAAATGAGCGAATGCTTTGTTATTTTAACTGCATGGGATCTTCACATGCATGATGACCCTGAATTAGGATATAAAGAACCAACGCAGACACTTTAGTTTATCATTGTTTATTCAGACTTTGCAACTTTGACGACTTTTTAAACGAAAAGACCGCTTTCGTTTAGAAACTGTCTTTGCTTTGGCCAGTAAATTTAATGGATTTTTAATCGGCCCTCTAATGTATGAGGGCATGAACCATACAGACATGTTTAACACATTATAAACCTTTTCATAACCCAATCAGGTATAAACACACAACTTCTCTTTACATAACACAAACAAAGAGATTTGTGAATGAGAATTTGAGAATTGACCAAACAAAGCAAACCACGGAAGATTAAAAGTAAAATTCTCTAGCTCAAAAATGCCCAATGAAAAGTATCGGAACAAGTTGGGAGAATTTAGCAATACAATAAACCGGAACTAAAAATGTTAATAAGAAGCAGTTATTTTTTACGGGGCCGGGGCTCGATGTTCTTTACTTCAGCCTCGGCGATTTGTTTTTAATTTGTTCTTATTTCTGTGAAATAATGAGAAATCACAACAAAAGTCCAAAGGACTTATTCATATTCCCGTACGGCCTTGGGCGAGTACACGATGTCGAGGCTCATGCGGGGGAATATGTAATTCCAATATGGCTTTTAATTTTATCGGAGGGGCTATTTACAGAACCGGTGAATAACCGTAAATAGGATTTTAACTCAGGAACTTTCCATTTTTAAACTTCGTTCTCAGCCCCTCCTATGGAACTGGAAGCCATATTGGAATTACATATTCCCCCGCTTGGGCTTGACATTGTACACTTGCCCAAGGCCTAATGCTGCATACAAATATCATTTGAAATAGGAATAGCTGCTTTTGCGTTTTAACTGTCCACATTTTGAACGTAAATTACCAGATTAGGTAAAGTTTTAACTAGAAACACTTTTTTGTTGCCGCAGCCGGTGGAAGTTTTTTTTTAATCCGAACCTTATCCAGTGTTTTTTAAGGTTGTTCTTGTAAATAAGCAGTTATACAAAGTCGAGTGTGTGCTTTTATATTCAAGTTTTTTGTTCTCATATATACAATGTATATGACCAGTCGATAATTATTTCTTAAAGGAGAACTGAATGCGAAAACAAACCTGTTTTTGTTTGAATCTATTTGTGGAGTAAATTAATTCTGTGATGGTTTTTTTTTTAAATCAATCAAACCACATTGAGAAAAAATACATAGAAACGATGAAAAGTTTGGTACCGTGGTCCCAAATTTGATTGTCAGCGGTGTGAAATGACGTTGGTTATAATACTGAGAGCATAAATATGACAGTCTGCTTCAAAATTTTGATATTTTTGGGTTAAGTTAGGATTTGCGAAGTTTTAGTCTTTATTACCAGCCAAGAGCTGCACGGTATCCATGTTTCTTCCTTGTTTTAATCTTCCTAATATGGTAACGTACGTCATAGCTAACCGCTGACATCAGACATTGCGCCGCCGGTCAAATGCTGTTAATGCGTTATGAAACATCAACTTTTTCGGAACTACACGTCAAGCAGCCTAACAAAATTTCATATATTTTGTTCTACTATGCCTAAAATTTGAACAATGGAAAGGTAATATTAGGGTGAAGTTTCTCTTAAATATGTCTCTCAGAAGTTTTGCATACGAGACGACCCTGCAAAACCAGTTTGTATTTGTTCGTATAACCTTCAACGTTTTGAGAAGAAAAAAATATATATATAATCGTCTGAAAAATTGGTATATGCCCTGAGCGGGAATCGAACCCACGTCTCCCTATATTCTATAGTCAGAAGTGCTAACCACTACACCGTCAGGGACCACCACGCTAGTAACGTAGCAGTTTCATGATTAGTTAAGATAGTTAGTGCGGATTCTCGAGACCAATTTTTACTTGAGCGAAATTGCGGCCAAACACCATTATGAAGTATTTCTACTCGATGCCAGCGTGGTGAAGAAAAATAAGAAAAAGTCGAAAGCAAAGTTTAGACCATTTCTAGCTCTTTCGACACCGGCTTTTGATTATATCTGAACACGTTTGAAAAAGGGTAGCAAACGGTTTCAACATTGCTTTTTGATAAAATTTAGTAGATGCTGAAATTGAATCCATTTGCGTAGGGCTTTACTCTATTTGTAGCTTGTGTGTAGCTCTGCATGCGACGCAAGCGCACTGCATAACCAGTTTGTCTATTTTCAGTATAATACAGTTATGTTAGTACCAGCTAATTGTATATTTCAGATGTTTTTCCACTTGAGAGACACTGTCCCAGTCATATTTCAGCAATGGCAGATATCAACTACAACAGGTATACATGCATGTTTTCATTACTGGCATTAAATTGTGAGGTAAATGTTTTTAAGTTATTACCTCAAACCGAAGATGCACGTGAAAGTAAAAAAATATTTGCAGTTATCTGCAGAAAACGCATGTTTAAGTATCAGTTACGTTAAAGAATTAAAAGCTACGTTGATGAGCATGTAAATGCTTCGCTCGTGGTAGACATTATTCTTACGTACAAGTTTCGTAGCCCGTATGTCAAACTAAACGAAACTTTCTAATAGTCAATGTAAAGGCAGATAGTTTACCAATTGAATTGTTCTTGTAAAAAAACGTGTACTTATTTTAATTATAATTAATATTTTATCATCACAATGTTTGCTGTTTCTTAATCTGAAATTGGTGACAAACGTAACCATTAGCTACTCATTAGAAAACTTTAAAGTCAAAACGGCATGCAGAAAGAAGCTATTCACCCCTATATAATGCCAATTTTTGCTAAAGTTGAAATCATGAAGCAAAGTTTTCAAAATATGAAAGTATAAATAATTGCAAGAAGATGCATACCAGGAGCTTCAGTGTTAAAGTGATATGTTGTAATTAGCATTGTATGAGATTAAAAACTCATGAAGTGTTTACTTTTTACATGTACAGCTATGGTGCTTTCTTGTTTGGGCGTGTTTTGTCTTGCCATAGTTTATGAAATAATGAAAACGGCAAGAAATGAACTGAAGCTCAAAGAAAACAGATGCAGTGTTAAGGAGTCCACCATAACACGGGATGTGCCATCTGAGCTTGATGCGGGCGTACAAGGTGTTGACTTGTCCACAAGAACCTCGATGAGAAGGTAAAAAGTTTGTTTTTTCGTGTGGTGGAGTATTGCTTGCTATGCTGACGATATTGTGAATATATTTACCAATATAAAGTATTTTCTTCTAGTAATATAATTCATGCTACACTGTTGGAGGTCTAATACCAAACAAGATTTAATATAAAGAACACATGATGGTATATTCATAGGCGGCCAAGTAATACGGATCGAAAAGATTACGTCATTTGTACTGGATTTCCAACGGTTATTTTTGATCTTGATCTTAACTGAATTTACTACCACAATTGCTTTCTTTTATAACAATAATAATATTTGTTTCTTTCCACCATTCCACGATCTCTAAAATGCAACAAGAATAAATTCATTTTGCTTACCTTGTTTAAATTGTTTTGTTTCTTTTCATCTCGATTGGTTTTGAGACGAAATAAAACGTCTTTTCCGTTCCTTCATAGCAATGCAAAAGTTTGGGAGAATTTGAGAGCATATCAGTGAAACTTCCAGATTCAGTCCAGATTTTTATCTGCGTGTTACGAACTCTCACAAACTTATAGATACGGAAAACATGTTTTATTTCTCTTATGAAATTATAATTTTCTGTGTTAATAAAGAGACAGACCATAAGCAAAGCTCGTATATACATTAATTTTTTTGTAAAACTCATGCACAATTTGAAACGAAAAACAAATTTACTATAAAAAAGCACTCAAAGAGCGCAGACGTCCGCCAAGCATATTGTGATCCCTACGCAACATTGCAGTTCTTGTAAATACAAGAATTCCAGAAAAAATTCTAACACTGGAATTTGCACATGCCGCACGAGTCTTACTAAAAGTGTAAAATACAATTGGAAAAGCGATAAGTTTGCTGGAATGCTTGTGTGCTGATAAAATCCAAAGTGACCCAGAATCCAGGATTTTTTCCGGATCACCTTCAAAATTTAATCAGTTCTTTCCTGTCCCATTTCGGACAACATCTAAATCATTTGCTATCAAATCATATGGACCAATCAAAACGCACGTACTATCTATATCATTCTCAAAGTCATTCTTTACTTTTGAGTTAACAAGTTCTTTGACATCCAATGTTTGCAGCGAATGTTGTTGTCGGATAATGATAACAAGAAATTAGATAGTTTTACCCGCAAAGAATAATGGAGCACGTTTTTTCTTTGAGATAGCAAAACCTTATAAGAACACCCAGATTGAGATTAGAACTCTCCAAAGAAAAACTTTCTATTAAACATGGAATATAGGTTGAAGGGTGTGTGACGTAAAATAAAGAAGATATAGTTATAAACTGAAAACACTGCTGTCACACTGTCAAGGTCTTCATTAACGCAACTTGTGCATAACTTGAGGGGGGTCCCCTTATGTCTCTGTCTGTATCTGAGTGGGTAAAGCATCTGATCGGCGATCAGAAACTATTTATAGATTAATATTGGGGGGTTCGATACCCGTGATAAGGGGCCATATAAACTGATTTTTTTAAATTTTTATGGGGCTGGTGCAGAAAGGCACGGAACACACTTTTTTGACCAACAAGTATAGCATAAACATTTTTTACCTGTGTTAATGGCGGGGTACATATACTTTTTAATTAAGAGGTTTAGATATCTCTTCTCAGTTCATACCGATCGATACTGTTATTCACTCAAGTATTATTAATACTGACTAATAAGCACCCTTCCTTAAATTGATACAAGTTTTTCACCGAACACGCGGAGTGAGGTGTTAGAGATTGACTACAGTTCGAATTCATCGAGTCAGTTCAATTGCAATGATCCCTTGAAACGTTTTTAGTTGAAAAATCAGTTTTATCTAAAACACTGACTGTGGCTGGGCAGAAACGAATTTTCTGTGAAAAATTTTATTATGTAAGGCGGGACACACACTGCTTAGTTAAATTTTTAAAGATATTTGGGGTACAATATATAAAATAAAGCATGCTTCCTAATGTCGTTCGTAACTAAGATGTTTTTAAGCATTGAAGTTGAGTTACACTAATAATTGTAATGATGATAATAATAATAATAATAATAATAATAATAATAATAATAATAATAATAATAATAAAAATAATAAAGAATTTACTTAGGTGTCAAGTTGGGGACATCATGATATCTTTACCACTCAGATGTTAGAGCAAGCACAAAACTTTCTCCTCAATTATTTTATAACCCTGAATGTTTGTCCGGTCGGAAATCAAATCCGAGCCTCCCGCACAATAGACTGGGAACTTACTAAATATTATTACCGTCAACAATTTTACATTATCTATTTCTTTTCACAGGCAGTCTTCATTAAATTGTTTCCACTTTCTTCAAAGCATCTTCCACTCCGTTCAGGTCTTTGTGGGGTTTGTTCTCATGTTGGTAGCGATGACATATAACGTGTGGTTGTTCCTGTCCGTTGTCGTCGGTTTAGCTATGGGATATTTCGTCTCAGCTTATATCAATCAAAGACACAAGGTCAAGGCGCAAAAATCCGCTGAGTCAGCAAAACAGCCAACGTTCCAACTGACCACCACTGCAGTATACGGAAATCAAGGAATTGAAGTTGACTCGTAAACTCAGTAGAGAAAATGACCAATACTGAATAATCAAACAAAACAACTGATCATGATCATGAATAAATTCCGAATAACGATAGTTCCGTGACTTAGGCAGCGTTTACACGTAGACGGCTATTTTTGTAAACGTACATTTTTTTATCTGTTTAGGCCAAGTGCTTGCATGCACGTAAAAGCCTTCTTAGCCGGCTATTTTCGAAAACGCTTCTTAAAGTGAGTATATTTGAAAACGCTGGCTATACGTTTACGTGTAATCGGTTGAAGTCGGATATTTTTGTCAAAGACCACTGTGGTCGCATCAGGCTTAGCGATTAGGCGCATGCTCTTTAGCTAACCTAAAAAAATTATACATGCTGATAACCGTTTACATGTAAACGGTTAAAAACGGATAAAAATGTAGCCAGATAAAAATAAAGCCGGATATTAGAGGCGCCCTCTACGTTTAATCGCTACCTTAATACTTAAGTTCACTGAAACTGACAAATATAAAGAAAAAAAAATTATATACTCGCCTTTTTATAAGATCGACGTGTTAAAGTGCATATGACATAAATTTTTTTCTTTTTGTTTTTAGTAGTTGCATATGTGTATAAAATCACTGTAGTATTAAAAAGTCTTAATAGTATACATAAACATGTTTTTTGAGGCAGTAAAATTCCTAAATTTTGTTGAAAAAGTGTCCCGGTGACTGGGTTTTAATTGACATCCTGTGACGCCGCGCGCGCCGTTAAAGTTGTTTACCTCGCACAACCACAAAGTGCTTGGATAAGTCTATTTTACTCGCTTATTATTCACTCTGGTGCCATTGGGAGCTTTAGCAACACATTTTCTTCCACCTTTCTTCCTAACCTGCTCTGTCGCCATTTTAATAGTGTTTCGGGCACACAACTTGACGCCATGGCCGCGCGATTCCAGTGGACATCTTTTTCGCTCAAAACGGGTAATTCAAACAACAAAATGCTTTTATAAAGATAACATACCGTGAAAAAAAGTAGAATCTGTTTATTTGACATATTAAACTACAAGAAACAGTAAAAACATTTTTACGTCATATACACTTTAACCTAAACCACAAGGACCAATTGCAACCACGCTGGTAACGCAGCCGGACAATGTTATGTAGGATGGTAACTGTAGAGGTTCCCAGGGCGATATTTTTCTCTATTGGTAAGTTGAACACCGTAAGTTTTGGTACGCGTATATTCATTTGTATTATATGTAGATAAATGAAATATAGTAAACTAGTAAACCGAAGATGTGGGGTTTGATTCCCGTTGAGGGCTATATATATGTTATTTTTCTCTTATTTCTTTCTATATGTCTACACACCGAACGCATTCCCATTTCTTTGTGTAAGATCAACTTTATATGAACACCGAGGCTCAAATTGACCAAAATTTAAGAACAAAGGAAAAACAAACTCAGACTGAGGCACCGAATATCTATGAAAATCTTTTTTTCGTAGAAAAGTCACTAAAACTCATAAATTCGCCACACAATATAAAACACAAGACTTATCACATTGTTTCACATTTGCAATGCGTTGATTGTTTCTGTTAAGTTTTTTCTTTAATTCGGATCTCTTTAAATTAAGAACAGAATTAAGAACAATTTGAGGCTGAAACCATCAAAAAATTAAGTTCAATGAGCCTCGAAAAACTTTACTGGTTCTTATAAAAAAATGTATATTTCTATTATTAAATATTATTATACAATATCATCATCATGCATATATGAATTGAAACTGCATGAGTATACAATAGCAGAATTAAATGCGCATTAAAAGTGAGGAAAGTTATTTGAGCTAGGTATTTTCTAACAGAAAGTGAGAGCTGCGAGAAGGTTATTTTGTTATAGTGGTAATACTTTTCTATAGCTTTTATCAGCATTTAAATTTAAACCACTGATCGTAATGTCGAAGCGGGCATAAAGACTTCTGCCAGTGTTAGTGGCGGGGCACTTAGTACGTTTTTTTGGTTAAGAGTGTTGAATCTCTCAGCTCAGTTTATACCGATACTGTTGTTAACTCCTTGTATCAATGAACAAATGTTTATTGTTAGACCCCACCCTGTTTAAGTTGATACCGGCTTGCGCGCACAGTATTGGATAGGGCCTCATAGATTTACCATAGCTCGATCGACTAATTGAGTTTCAGTGATCCCTTAAACTATTTCTAGTTTAAAAAAACATGTTTTATCTAAAATACTGGTTGTGTCAGGGCAGAATCATTTTCTTGACATAGTCCAGTAGCGGGGCGCGCACTTATTTAATTTAAATTTCAAAATAGTTTTGCTCCAAGGCCTAAATGTACAATAAATTTTGCATGGCATCATAGCACTGCATGGATTCTTAGCTGCGTTAAAGATTGAGAGTTTTGAAATATTTCTTTTTATAGAAACCTTAGATATAAAACTAGTTCTTGATCTTGAACTGAACATGTACAAAGGACTCAGACCTATAATCGTGATTAAACTATTTTTATCTTTTATTCTGGAACTAAGTTACTTTCACCCAACACAGCTTTAGATCCAAGTTCCATTCAGCTACAGGCATGTACGCAGCTGAGGAATGGAAGGGAGGTGCCTTAGGGTGCACGTGCACCTCCCCCCTTCCCTCCCCTCAACTATTTCCCATCTTCCTTTTACCTGATAAAAATGTCCGCTCAATGAGATCAAATACGGAAAAATAAGAAAATAAATGAAAAAAAGCTTAATCTCTTTACACTGCACTAACCTGGTTGGCCATGGGGCCGGCGCTTATCTCTGGTTTCTGTAGTGTTAAGCGGATGAGAGTCTTTGACTCCCCCTGGACGGGACACTAATCTATCGCAGGTTAGCTCCCAGCAGACGCTGCTACTCATTTACCTACCCCTGAATTAAGGATGGAAAGTTGAGTTGGCTCAGGCGGAAAAGAAGGTCACTCGAATCTCGGCATTGTGCAGGGATCTAACTGGGTCTGGGGAACTTGTGGTTGGAAAACAGAGATCTTAACAACTGCGCCAACACGTCGGCCCATACCCCTATGGATATTTTCTGCATAATCGACTTTGTTGGCAAACGTTATTCAATATATAATAATAATAATAATAATAATAATAATAATAATTAAAATTTATATAGCGCAGAAAACATGCTAAAATGATCTAATGCGCTTTACATTTCAAAGATAAAACACTAAAAAACTTTTAAAAAACCTCTAAAAACACTAAAACCCCTTAAGCACTATTAATAAGAACTAAAAATTCTAAAATATTTATAATAACGTTTTTACTATTAATTTATGTTATTGTTTTATATATTTATGCATAACTTTTTAAAGTTTATCATGGATGTTAAGGTGTTTTAAGATAAATAGAAAAACACGTTAGAAAGCTTAGCTTTGTACTTCTTCACAGCTGACTAAACTCATGAATTCAGATATGTCGTCTTTGACGTACACCCATCTATCACGGTACATATTGTTCAGTGTAAAGAGATTAACAAGTTCGTAGGTCGGTTTTTTATCTTACTAATGACGAACAGTTATATAGTTTTATGGTTTTTCACTTATCAATTGATAATCATTTTGTGGAACTATATAGTTTAAATGTTTTAATGTCAAGTCCTGCCTTCTTGAAAAGAAAAAAATAAGAATAATTTGGAAAAGCGAAATTGCTCTAGAAACACAAAAACAACCAAATATAACCACATGTGAAAAAAGTAAACAGTCTTACTATAAAAAGAAATTTGGCATAAACTGTAACCGCAGCCATTTAGTGGTTAATTGTAGGGTACAGTCGGTCATGTTATCTCTACAGTCCACACACACCATTGCAAGACTTTCCTGACAACTGACAAAAATATCTTACCTTGAGAAGGGTGATACACAATATACACACCCTTTTATTACAGTGTTCGACTGTAAACTAAGATACGCCACACTCATAGGTTTCATATGAAACTCACACCGACATTTTTTCATTTTCTCACTATATCTAAGATATAGACCACGTCATTCCTCTTTTTTCAAGTCTTTTTCGTCGATTTTATTTTTGTTTTCGAGACACTCGTACTCATATTTATGTAAAAGAAAAAGTGAAAACTAGATTGCTGACGTTTCAGAGCTTATAGTTCAGAATAATGTCAACTCTCTTCATTCTATACATGTAGTTAACTCTCAAAATCTTAATAAAACTGCACTTATTGCCAACGAGCAACCGAGCAAAGAGGCGAGGTTGCGCGGCGGCAGCATTATAGAGCCGTGCGAGGGAGAAAAATTCTCGATTTCGTGTAACAGTGCCGTAACACTTTTTGTGTAACAAAAGAATTGTTTGCCAGCCAATCAAGCCAGGTTCCTTGCAAAGAGCTTCCAGATACAAGCGGTGCGATTGGTAGATATTTTAATAATTGTCCAATCAGAGCAAGTTTTATATGTGTTTGGTAACTGTAGGAAGCTGTGAAACCTCGTGCGAATTTCAGAAATCCAGCTGTCGCGATCGGTGTGTCAGTTTTTGGACTCTCAAAGGTCAGTAAAAACTGAATTTTGTTTGACCTGTTTGTGTTTATTTATTGACAAATACACGAGTGCACTTCTGTTCAGTGTTCCTGGGAACAATAACAACTTTTACT
>JAOBRB020248285.1:0-11638 GCA_027575285.2 Zoanthus pulchellus | reverse complement strand
AGGATGTGAAACGTCAAGTGGATAGTGGCGTGGAAGTATATTCGATTGATGTTAATACTAAGATGTCAGTTTTGAAACCAATTCATGCCCGTTGGTTAATTGGCCTCTATGACTACCTTCGAAACAGGGACAGTACCATCAGGAAGGGGTTTGAGATTGCTGGGATAGTCGAAGCGCTCAGTACAGAGTTAGAACCAGAGGATCCTTTCGTAGACATTGATAAGTAATCAGGTCTGACACTGAAGTAGATATACAAGACTTTGAAGCATACATGAACTGGGCTATTCTAGATTATGTTCAAGTTGAATTTAAATTTAGAAGCATACTGAATTTGTGCTCACTCTGGACAAACTGCTGGATTTTCAGGTTTGAAGTAATTATTGTGTTTACTGCAAAAGTGTCCGAATTTTTTGTCCGAAATTTGTCCGAAATGCACAAAAAAGCGTCCGAAATTAAACCGTCCGAAAATAAATCGTCCGAAAATTTAGCGTCCAAAATTTTTTGGATTTAATGTAATCAACATCAATACATAAAGTGGTGACGACTTGTTATCAAATAAGATGTACTACACATACAAAGTATATTTAAATACTGTTGGCAAGTTGATAATTATGATAAGCACCATTGCTTTTTGTGATTGTGGTTGACGTGGTTACTGATAATGTGAAAAGTGGTTTAATGAGTGCAATATTGTATGCCGATGACTTGGTTTTGACGAGGGAAACAATGGAGGGACTGAGAGAGAAGTTCTGGAAATGGAAGGAGGCATTCGAGAGCAAGGGGTTGAAGGTGAACCTCGGGAAGACAAAAGTGTTAGTGAGTGGTGCAGAAGGTGAAAAGAGTGTAAGTAAAATAGATCCATGTGGCATTTGTGGGAAGTGAGTAATGGCAAATTCAGTGTTGTGTGTGAAATGTGGGAAATGGATACATGGTAGATGTGCAAAAGTAAGGAGAGTGACCACAAGGTTGGGGAGTGATATTGTGTGTGGAAGATGCAACAATCAAGTTAATGGATTTGTTGGACCTGTGGAGGAGTTGTGCATGAACAGGTGTAATCAGTGAGAGGTTTCTGCTATTTGGGAGATAGCATGAACACAAGTGGTGGTTGTGAGGCAGTTGTAAGGGCAAGAGTCAGAATTGGTTGGGTGAAGTTAAAGGAATGTGGAGAGCTGCTGATCTCAAAACGGTTCTCGCTGCAGATAAAAGGAGTTGTGTGAGATAAGCGATGTTATATAGGAGTGAGACATGGTGTTTGAGGGAGAATGAGATAGTAATTTTGAGAAGAACCGAGAGAGCGATGGTGAGAGCAATGTGTGGTGCAATACTGGCAGAGTAAAGGAGGACAGAAGACCTAATGGAGATGTTGGGATTGAAGGAAACAGTGGTTCAGATGGCAAAGGCGAATGGAGTGAGATGGTACAGGCAATATGTGTTAAGGAGGGTTGATGGCAACGTTTTGAGGAAGGCATTAGAGTTTGAAGTGAAGGGAAAGAGGAAGCAAGGGCGATTAAGGAACACATGGAGATTGCAGGTGAAGAAGGAGAGTAGGAGTGTTGGTTTGAAGAAGAAGGATGCAATGAATCGAGCGAGATGGAGAGTGGGAGTGGGTCAGAGATTGCTGGTAGAGTGGTGTAAATCTCGTTTATGGGAATAAAACTGGATCAAAACTGGATTGATGATGATAATGATGATTTAATTTTAATCAGTTTACAATGTTTCTTTCTAAGTTACCATCTTACAGTCAATATCCATTGCTTCAAGTTTCCATGGAAAAGAATCTCCAAGAATTGCTCTAACCTATAGGGGCAGAAACATTTTTTTTTCAGCAAAATTATGACACAGTTGAGATCCATTTAGGAATAACTATAGAATACTCCACCACTGTCGTTAATATAATTCAGTGCATTTGTTTAAATTAGAGAACAATGAATGTGCAGAATAAATCATGTCATTATTGACAGTTGCAGGGTACAGTATTCTATAGTTGTGCCTCCATTTATGTGTTGTAGTTCAATTTTGGTAAAATTGGCGCCTACTATTATTTAATCATATTGTACAAACTAAACCTTACTCAGACTCTATTAAACTTTACTATATACAGTTTATACGCTATGAAGCCGTATGCGTAAATAAGTAGGCCATGCCTCAATTTTTTAAGTTTAATTTTTCTAACATTCTAACATTCAAACCACTTTAGTAAAATCCAACTAGTGGTCTATTATCGATGCTGGGTTCTGACTGATTGAGCTACTACTAGGCTATTTATTAATTGTTAATTATTCTTCTCATAATAAACAGTATTTCTTACATAGTCATAGAGTTCCCTAGCTATGCCAGCCAAATTTTGTCTGCTGTGAGGATGTAAGACAAAACTTTAGGCTTTCACCAGTGTGCTCACATTCCTTTCCATTTTCCAAGGATTTACGCAAATAATAATATACAACACAATCTCCGAAAACGTTTCTTGAGTATCGCGTGCATAATTTAGTTTTATACAGTTGTGACTTGTCTAACTTAAATTTGATCAAGTAGCAGTTACTGTTTTGACCGGCGTTCAAGTGGAAAAGAGACAGCAACATTATAAAATATAAAAGACTTACTTCTTTCAATTTGTTTGCATTTCCAGTCACAAAAAACAAAGATCTCTTTGCCATTTTTACAATTAGGTTATTAAAAAATGTTTAATATTTTGTAACATTAGTTTAAGCCACCATCAGTTCCACCGAGTCCCACCATCAGTGAAATGAGCGGTAGCTACCGCTGTAAATAAATGTTGGCGGCCAAAATATGTAAATCATTTCCAATATCATTGCGGGAAAAGAGGGGGGGGGAGGGGGAGATAGACAATCTTATTTTCGTGACGCCGTGATCGACTACTTTTGGCTTTCGCGAATCATGGTTTACAGAAAAACTGTTTCATGAATCGTGATTGAAGTGCTCTTCGTAAAAAGTTAACTGCCAAAAATCCTCATGTGTGTATTACTGTCGCAACTGTACATGCCGATTGTCGCAATTTGCAATAGCACCAGTCGCTATTTGTAATAACAACCTGTCGCAATTTGCAATAATGGTTGTCGCAATTTGTAATATGGTACTTGTAATTGTCGCAATTTGTAATAGCACCTTGTTACTATTTTTAATAATGTGAGCTGTAGCTATTTGTAATATATCATCAATAATAATAATAATAATAATGATAATAATAATAATAATAATAATAATAAATATCTATCTAGCGCTTATACAAAAGCTTTAAGCGCTTTACAACATTAAGAAACACTACTCTAAAAAAATATAAAAATTAAAAACATCATAAAAATATATTTAAGTACATTAGAGCACAACTTTCTATGACTTTATCGGCGAAATATAGCACGCGTGATGTTCGGAGAAACACGAGAACGTTTAAAATCACAAGCCGCAGGCGAGAGATTTTACAATGTTTCGAGTGTCTCTCAAAACATCACAAGTGCTCTATTTCGCTCAAAAGTCATAGAAAGTTGTGCTCTAATGCTTTTATGATATAGCAAAACAAGCGGAAAAACAAGCAAGCGAAAACTATGACTTTATCGGTGTAATTAGATTTGAACCAATAAGAGCGCGCTTTAAATCGTAGCTATATTATAAATACTATAGAATACTAACAACACATCAAATATAAATAGATTACTTCAAAAAAAGTGCGCCGTACGGATATTTATTTTTGCAACGAGTGAATAAAATCCGTACAAAGCAGTTTCTATGGTTAAATTTATATATTAAAGGAGAATAAAAGCATGTAAATCAGAAATTTTAATTTTTTTCTTTGTGATGCAAGCTTTATAAACCATGTTTGCGAAATAGCGAAAACTCAAGAATCCAATTAAACTGAAACATACGAAATACTTCGTCTTTTCCTTTCATTCTCATAAATTCTTTCAGTAAGGAAACATCTCTTTTGGTTTTACTCAACGTGTTTTTGTTTGCTAGCTCCTCGATAAAAGCCTCTAAGTTGTTTCAGGTGGAACAAAATGTGCCGAAGCCATGTTTTGCGAGAAACACAAACATGTTTTCTCAACCGGCGCGCCACGGAACCCGTTTGAGTGTTATGTTCTGATTGGTTAATGGGTGATTTACTCAATGCCCATTGGTTATACAATTCACATCTGAAAAAGCTATACTAGAAGCTGATTGGACGTATCACTTTTTTCACCGTGCACGTGTGAAATATAAAGAAGAGAGAGTTCTATTTGGAAGGTGAAAAGGGGAAAAGTGCTCTAGTGAATGGTTAAAGCAATTATTATCCAGTTTCTTGCAGAATGTCAAAAAGGCAGTGTCAGTAACACAAGGTAGCTGAGCTTTAATTGAATTTATCTTGCTTATAAAATAATAAGAGAAATTACCCGTGGTTACACGGGCCGTTTTTCCCACGGGTAAGCGGCCCTTAACGAAGGGAAAAAAAATATGTGTGTAACCGCCTTCCCCGAGGTTAAGTTACCTTGGGGTAGTTTTTATAGTGACGCCAAAGAGAACAAAGAAATTTAACCCATGACAGTAACCTCACCGAACTAGTATGGTTAGCAGCAACCCAAGGCGGACTAAGCCAATCACGTAACAGGGAAAAGTTAATACGTGTTGACACGTTGACACATCTTCGATTTACTAGTCCGACATGTTAACCACTACACCACAAGGACCAACCACGCTGGTAACGCAGCCGGACAATGTTATATGGATGGTAACTGTAGGGGTTCCAAGGGCGTTATTTTTCTCTATTGGTAAGTTGAACACCGTAATTTTTGGTACTCATATGTTGTATATTTCAGCTTCACTAAGCAAACACACAAAATATATCCCATCAGGTTTATTTTGGTGGCGTCGGTCTGCTCCGTACAGTAACACCCTATATAGCCGCTAGCGTGTGTCTTGGCTTAGACGGAAAAGGTCACACAAATATTCGAATCTCGGCAAACTGCTGGGATCGAACTGGGGCCCTTTAGGCTGTAAAGCAGAGATCTTGCCAACTCTGTCAATCACGTCCGTTTATTGGACAGATATTTAAAAGCAGGATCGAACTATGCATATTTTTCGGCGTTTGAAATTCAGAAAGAAAAGAAAACGGATGGCCAAAAGAATTACTTGTTTGATTTTTGCTTGGAAATTTTGCTGTTGCTTCTAGTGTGGAAGTAACTTGGTCTTCTTAGTTTCCCAACACAATGCACTATGACATAGATTCCAAGTTGTAGGGAGGGGCTCGCTTCTTTATCCGAGCGAGCCCGAAGGCGCGAGGATTCTAGTGGTGTTTAGGATATGCATCCCCCCCCCCCCTCCCGGGAAAATTTTTAAATCTGAGTTTTCCTAGATCACTTGAGGTGATTTAATGACACATTTTACCATGTCGACTTCACGATTTCTCAAATCATGAACAGTTTTACGTTTATGGAACAATAGTTTATAGGATACATGTATTACAAATTTGCTAACCCAAGCTTAGCTGGAGATTTCGCTTGCTCGGCTGGAGAGCTGGAGATTGAGTCTTAAAGCTGGAGTCTCTAGCCGAAAGCTGGAAACTTGGAATCTATGCTATGATCCACGCTCACGTTCGCAATTGTTGTAGTCATGCTCTTCATATTTGCGTCATATATCTAGTGTGAGACTACAAGACGCAAGCGCAATGGCTAGCACAAGATAAAGGAATACTGCGCATGCGTACCCACCTTGCTTTTCGTCGCTTGTGCTCAAGTGCGAAGTTCCTTGAGATTACACCGCTAGTGTGAAGCAGACTTTAAACACATTTAAGAGAACAGAGTTCAGTTTTAATCCAGAGGGCCGGGCAAAGGCATGGAACACTTTTAAAAATCGCCAAATCTAAGAGACTTTTCTATGGATTGGCTGGACGCTTGTCAATCCAATCCATACAAAGCTCTCTTATTTTAGCGATTTTTTAGGTTTACCATGCCTTTGCCTTTCAACCAATGAATCTCAACTTTGGTAAATTTACTAATATTCAGCTGCTCTTTCAGGTGGCGGGCCTCATTTTTCAATTCAACCAACTTTAAAATTTCGTATCCAGTCCCCTGCTCGTTTAGCTAAAGGCTAATTCTTTTTTAAAGTATGCCTCGAATATCAAGTGAGTTTTTGTCACCCACCCAAGATTCCTAAACGGAAAATCTCAAAACCCTGTCTGAAATGAAAGACAGTTTTGTGTTCTGTCTGCGTTTAATGTAAATATGACTTTAGGCACAACATACCACGCAATGCACATTTTATTTTCCATTAAATATTTTGCAACTTAACATACTTGTAGATGTAAAACACTGATCGTGAAAACGTCAAACCTACTCATGCAGTCGTCTAATACATATGCTCTTTAAAATATGAATTTTCTGACATTACGGGTCATTTAGCAACGAAAACGGAACACAGACGGCAAGGAACAACGATAAATACAACAGCTACACGTTGAAATGCAATCGAGCTGAGTAGCTGAACGCATATACGGTTTTCACACAATTCCATGACACACAAGACAATAGCCATGTTGGTGTATAAAGCAAACGAAATAATCGAAATTCTTTTGTTAAGAGTACACCAATATGGCCGCCATGATGTCAAATAAAAACCGGCAATATACAAAGATAATAGACATAGCGGCCATGTTGGTATACAAAACAAACAAAAAATAATCAAAATTCTTTTGTTAAGAGTACACCAATATGGCCGCCGTGACGTCAAATGAAAACTAGCAACAGAGTTATATTGTCGCTAATACCAGACGTGAAATGGCATTTTTTGGAGTTCTCAGGACTGCATGGACGTAACAACAGATACGTTTTCAATGTCTGTTTGGCTTCATGGAGAAGTATTTAATTTCTTCCTGCTTACAAAGGTATTAAGCGACAAAAAAAAACAGTTATGAACCGCACAAAGGAGTAGAGTTCGCTAGAAATGTGAGTTTTTCTGAACTGTCGCTGTTTGTGTTCTCATTTTCGTTGCTAACGCTAGATACATAAGTAAAATATAACTACTACTGGACATTAAAACGATCGATCGAACAATTCCAACGATAGCGCTTGAAGAAGCCAAGTGATTCTAGGCGGAACGTCGCTAAGTTTTATTTTAATATTCAGTAGTAGTTTTACTTCATTAACTTATTATCTATCTATTTATTCAACTGGATGTCTAATATTTACCGTTTTCTTGTTGCTTAAGGTATATAAGGGTAACTTTTAAAACTGTTTTATAACCAAAATTTCTCAATCGAAATTAAAACTTATGGCAAAACCTCTTTTTTCCCCCAAGGCTTTAAAATGTAATAGAGCAATTAAAAGTAAAGACTGTATATAATGATTAAAACAATGATCTCATCAAAATGCTCTATAATCAAATGGGAAATAAAAAACTCACGTTAGCTACAAAATATTGGTCAATACTGTAGTTCTGTCGATTTTTTTCAGTCAGAAACCGAGTTGAGAAAATTATTGTTGATAGTTCACAAGCCAGCAAAATATTCGTGCTGATTAAATTACGAAAGAAATGACACTTTGCAAGTGGTCTGTTTTTACGATGGTGTTATTTGTTTATTTGTTAGGAGAACAAATAATTCAATTAGAAAATATACATTTTTGCGGCCGTTATTCTTGCTTTCACAATATTTAAAAGTCCAAATGATCAGCCCGGTTCGGCGATGTCTGAGAAAATATATTCTCTAAAACAAACGAGTCGAGATTACAAGTTTTTACCGATTTTCTGAAAATGTTTGTCTTTGAGATTACAATCTCAACTAAGTTTTCTTTTGTTTTTTGGAAATTGTTAGTCTACCTTAAATATGTACTATTCATGAGTGTCAAATCTACTGCTATATTACATATGTACAAAATTTGGTCGAACCACTACAAATAGATTTATATGACGTCGTCCTTCGTTCTTTGATCACATTAGAATTTTGTTTTTTAAAAGGGCAGAATTATTGTACAACCTTTAAAATTGATCGATGCCTTAGTTTAAGACCAATAATGCGAAAAAACAAAAATGTTTGCATGAGCAAACTTCTTTCATATCATGTGCCGTAAGGCAATTACTAAAACTGATTATTTTTCCTAAACGGTAACCAGGCCTTTGCCTAGAGTCGAGGCAACAGTTGAATTGTTTCCCAGGATCAGTGTAGTTTACAAAGTAAAGCAAGTGCAGTTGTTTTCGATATTAATCCTTTAAGTCCTAGTCGGCTATCCACACCCAACTTCTCATAACATAACACATACAAAATAAAACATTTGCCAATGAGAAACTGAGAGTTGATCAAGCAAAGCAAACTACAGAAGATTAACAGTAAAATTCTCTCAATATTGTTCAATAGAGTGTATAGGAACAAGTTAGGAGAATTTAAAAATAAATCTGGGATTGAAAGGGTTAAAAACTCAAAGTTAATTCCAGAATCGAAATTGACTTACTTCAAAAATAGAAACTTTAAAAACCAAAGCTAAATATCAGCTAGTACGCTTATGATACACAAAGTTCGAATCATTCATTTTTTGGGAAGAAACTTAAAAAATTCAGCTTATAGTCCATTTAAAAACGCGTAGATATAAAACTTGTTTGACAATTTTCTTATTAAAATAGCCTAGAGATACAGTAGTCTAACAACAGAATTTAAATGAAAAAAGGCTTAACTTTTAAGACGAATATACTAATTATTCTTAATCCTTATAAAAAATTTCTTTTTTCGTAAAAAAAGAACCTAGATTCAGATTTAGATACAAAGCTTTGCGTAAAAGATGTGTAGCAAGAACGACGAATTAAACCTTTGGTATGTCGAGTTTAAGCAAAGTTATACATTGGTTTATCTCACTTTTTTCTGAAGCAACCGTTGTATTCATGTTGAATACACTCGCTCCTTCATAGTTGCCATTATCATACAGGACACCTGAAGGCGAAAAAGCAAACAAATTAAGATCGCAAAAGTAGTTACTACTACAGGAAAAATGAATGTTATCGAGCTGCAAAGGAACATCATTGTATTAACTAAACATGCAGAACATCATACGCGAGCATTTAACTAAAACTTTTAAAAATTGTTGGGTGCAATGTGCAGAAATAACGCAACTACCCATACAAGAATAACCCTAGACGCTATAGCTAGCTAGCCATAAGCTCTACTCTAACTTTAAATTACTCAAATTGCACAAATGAGAAGTGTTTATGGCCGCGACAACAGAAACATCAGTAATATACTTTTTACTGCATTCCGTATGATGAACAATAGGCTGAGCTCTCGACATTTACAACAACTAAGAACAATCTTTTTACCTCAAAACATTACTATACTTTTTTTTATCGGATAAGGTCCATATTGGAGTATATATTTATGCATGCAGTTTCATCGCATATATTACTATAGAATTTAGGCTCTGGGTATGTGAATTAAGAATAGTTTGAATGATTAAACAATAGTAAGCCCCCTGAATACGGAAATTCTATTAGCACAAAATTCATAAACTGAACAATCAGCACTTGTTTGGTCGTAAGAACTGTGCAGTTAGTCAAGATGTAAATGATTTGTTTAAGACAAAGGCATCGCCGCCTCCACACTCACCCGGAATTGCAAAAACACGAAAGACACGACAGGGATAAACTTCGTATTGGAGCGTACTTATTCATGCATGACGTTTAAGGCGTATATTACTGAAGAAGCTATCGTCCCGGTAAAGCTTAGTTTGAATGATTAAACAATATGTATATTTTACGCTTTTTGCTGACAAGTTTTAAAGTTATTCATGACTTAACCAGTAAAAAAATCATAACTCTACTTTCACACCATTTAAGCTGAAACCCAAGGAATCAATGCAAAATTGGGATCAATGCAAAATTGGGACCTTACCCTTTTAATCCCGATCAGTTCTCAACACCCAACTACTTACCTGCAACGCATGCCGTCATAAAACATGCAACTGTACCAGCAAACAATGCTCGCACTGCAACTTTTGCCATGTCTGACTTCCTGTTCGGAGCCATAGGCCCCAGGCCACCCAGCTGAACTCCGATTGAAGCTAAATTGGCAAAGCCACACAATGCGTACGTGGCAATAATTTCTGACCGTACCTGCACAAATTAAAATGCAACTTATTACAATCACTTACCAGCAATGCATGCAGTCATCAAACAGGCAATCGTGCCAGCAAACAGAGCCCTCACTGCCACCCGGGCCATGTCACCTCGACGACTTGGTGCCATTGGAGTCATTCCGCCAATCTGAATGCCGACTGAGCTAAAGTTTGAAAACCCACACAGCGCATAGGTCGCAACTATCTCAGAACGAACCTGTCGAAGGAATCCACGACGACGAGAACTGCTAACAATGTGGATGAAGGTTTTTCTACATTTAAATCAGCTTAGGTGATTTAGTAAGAGATGAAAAGGCCATAAAAGGAGCAATTACTGTTTGAGTTCGAGCAACAACACGCATTTTCTTAAAAGAACAATTCAATAAGAGCACAGATTTGCAGAAAATTAAACGCAATTTAAAATCAAAGACTTGTTTTAAACATTTACTTACTCTTGTAATTAACGTGTGCAATGTCATGTACACATTAAAACACGAGCATCGTTCCATTCATTATACACGCTATGCAAAACGAGCGTCTTTTTAAGACTGGTGACGAGTTTGCACGAAATCGAGGTTTGTCAACCAACGCTAATCCGCCATTTTGCTCTATCAACCTAAAGTACAGCTGTTATTGTATAATAGTCTATTTTCGCATTATAGATGCCGTAACTTTAATGACAGCAGATTCAGTTTTTGCAGTGTTAGCCTCTTTTTGTTGTTAAACATTCAAAAATACTTACGAGAAAGAGCGAGAAGTCACACCTTCAACAACACACATAGTTGTATGTTGTGTAAAACTATATTGATATTTAGGAACATTTCACTTCATATTGAGGCTAACACTGTTTGCGACATCAGCGGCATCTGCAACGCAAAAATGGTCTATTCTGTGAATTTGCGCTCATTTCGAAGAATAAACAGTCTTACAACATATCTCCCAACTGTTAATGCTCACAATGGCATGACCGACCACGATTTCGAGCAAAATCGTTACCAGTTTCTTGAAGAAATCGCTCGTTTTACATAGCGTTATATCTACAATTCAAGTGATAGAAAGATCTCCAAAAAATAGAGAATCAAGGACCTTATTTTTCAATGACTTTTCTTTTCTTTTTCATTTTGTTTTGATTTTCATTTCAAACCGCTCTCAGAAACAAGAACAAATTGAGGCTGAAACAGTAAAAAATTTAAGTTCCAGTTGTATTGCTCAATTCTCCCAACTTGTTCCCATATTTTGTATTTACCAAGTTTGAGAGAATTCCACTTTTTATCTTATGCCTTTTGCTTTGTTTGATCAATTCACGATTTCTCATTAGCAAATGTCTTATTTTGTATGTGTTGTCTGCTGCCTAGTGTTTAGCCTCTGGTTATTTTAGGTAGCTGGCACCTTAATTTATTAAAAAAAGTAATATAATAAAATTACAAATATAAATTTAAAAAAAAATATATATATATACTTAAACTTAACAAAAATGTTTTTAAAAAAGTGCTCAACTTTGTTAGGAGCATTATATAAAAGTAAAAGAGTATTTAAAGACTTGAATAATTCATTGTTTT
>JAOBRB020248175.1:0-11640 GCA_027575285.2 Zoanthus pulchellus | reverse complement strand
AGCGTCTTGCAAAGCGACGAAGAAACATCGAGCAAATTTAAAATTTTCATAAAATAATATTGAAATATAACTCTAATCCATTTTTCTTAAACATATCAAGTAAAACAGTTGATAGGATTCAAACTTAAATTTTGATCCAAATTTTTTTGAGACCTATGACGTCACACGAAAACGAAGAATACAGCAACCTCGTACCCACTACCCAGGGTCATTTCACTGACGCTACGTCAGTGAAATGACCCTGGGTACGAGGTTGAGAATACAGTTCAATCAACAACAACAGTGGACTAGTATTCTAGTTTCTCCTTCAGTAAAATGCTTATCGACCTCACTGGCTACGGTGTAAAAACTAAAACCAAATCTTAAAATGTATTTTTTTTGGTGCTTTAGCCTTCACAGATTTGAAGTAATGCCTTATCTACATCTGTTGTGTCTTTTATTAACATTTTTTTAAAAAAACAATTGGACACTTGACATACTATTAACACAGTTTTAGACTATTTCTCAGTACTTACAAAAAGTTAAAGCATATGGACACTTGACGTTGACGCGAATTAATAAGAAAGCAATTTGTATCTTTTACTATCTGTTAAATTTTGAAGAAGAGAGTAGCAGAAGTGAAGAAAAAAATGAAAAAATGAATCGTTCAGACATTGTTCTGAGGAATTTATTTTTCGAGATAAAAAAGTGGTCAAACCGAGAAGTAAACTTGTTTTTACAATAATTTTTAATTTGTCATGTAGTAAGTATATTTTAACAATTGAACACACGACCCATAAACATCTTTTAAAATAGGATCAGAAAATTTTTTTCATGGAAGTTCGAACACACATTCCGTTTGACTCAGCGCTGTAATGCATACAACAAACTGTTGTTCATTTTGCACCTAGCTTCCAGTTATTTTAAATATCTCGGTTAAGAAAGCGTCTTTCATCAAACAAAATTGAATTTGTGCAATAACTGAAGTACTAAAGTTAGGAATGAAAGTTTCGTATTGAGTTCGAACAAAAAAATTAACTCTTCCAATATTTTTTTCCAACTCACAAAGCGAACATATATATATAACTATTATAAGGCGTGCTGCAAATGCTTGAAGCACTGCATTCTTAAATAAGTTTTATTTCAACTCACTTTATTTTAAGTATTGTCAAACAAAACTTCCGCGATGATTTTTATTCACAGTTGCTTTGCCCGCACAGTACAACCAGCTTAAAAAAGCTATTGTTGTTCAGAAATATACATTTAACATTTACGTTTTCTGTGCATTTTAGTTTATACTGTAAAGAACTGTGCAACAACAGTTCTAAAGTTAATCTTTTATGCGAATTACCACTAATATGTATCGCGCATCCTTCACTGACTCCCAAAGTTTTTCTACTATACACTTTTTTTTAATAAGAACACACTTAATAAGAACAGTGAGGCTCAAATCGCCCGAAAAATAAGAACAAATTAAGAACAATTTGAGGCTGAAATGAAAATTTTTTAAAAAAATGAAAAAACAGTAGCAAAATGAGCGTAAAAAGAAAAAATAGCAAAAAAGCAAAATGAGCGTGGCAAGCAGTCATCACACAGAGCATCACACATAAAATAAATTTCGTTGCTTATTATTTTAATAGAAGTATACTCCAACTGTAACAAATACCTGGTTACATATATATTAAAAGCTCGGACGAAATTATGGTGAAGTACAGTTAATATTGTTGAAAAAGTAAACAGGAGCAACTTCGCACTGTAACTTGATACAGTACATGTAATACCATTAAATTAACGTTTCTTACACGTACACACGTTCTTGAAATATAAACTGGGCATACATAAACACCGGAAGGTAGATTTTTAATATATTGCAGTTAAGAACAAAATAAGAACATTTTGAGCCTCAAATTGTTGAAAAAATAAGAACATTGAGCCTGGGCAAAAAGAATACACTAAGCTAAGAAATCAATCCAAAACAATCAAAACGAATTTTTCAATTAAAGTTTTCAAGCTGCTTGATCCTCATAAGTGACCATATATGATATGAATATTTACAATATATTATTTGACATTTTGTTCCACTGTTAGCAAAAGAGGTGGAGTTTCGATACCGGCAAAATGATTGTGATTCATTGACGCATTATAGTGTTTGGCGCAATTTTTGAAAGATTTTGCTGCATTTCAACTTCAAACATGTTTTGCCCCAGCAAAATCTCAACAGATTGAGTAACAAGACCTATCAAAACGCTCTTATCATATAGAAAAACAAAAATATAACGAAAACGGCAATAATAAACCCATATCTTTGAAGAAATTTCTGTTTAAAGTTAAGCCTCATATTTAAACGAACTCTAAAATTTATGAGTATTTCAGGCCAATTTTGCTCTAATTTTCCAATAAGAAAAAAAACGTTAAGTTATTTGAAATGTTCGGTCCTTCAACAACGAAATTGTAACGAAATTCAATCTGAAGAATGCACTACGAACGTAAATTTGTTCACGCAGTGAGCTCGGTTGCGCCTGTTTCTCTCTTTGTGGGCTGAAAACTTTCCTCTTAATACATGCAAATGTCATTCAGCTTCTCACACGTGACGTCACATGTCCAGCAATTTTACCTGATGTATAGGCTATAGCACAATCTGGTTTTTAAAGAAGCACACTAACCGCAAGTAATCATTCGTTTCATTATGAAAGTTTATGAATTATACAATGTTTCATCAAATTACAACTGATATTTCGATTTTATATCATTACAAATTTATCAGATTATCTATTAAAGAATGAAACAGTGAATGAAATAACACAAGTACTACTGAGAGATATCTTTTCAGTGAGCAAAAGTCTATATTTAAATCATAGAGGAGTCTTTCTGATGTAGAAAGTTCTTGGTTATCATTTGCGAGCAGTTTCAGGCCAATTTACTTTTAAAGCTCTATCTTCCACGGAATTGTAAGGTCACGGAATTGTAAGGTCACGAAATTTTTCAAAATCTCAATAGTAAGTCATTTTTTGCTCTTAACAGAACTGAGCCATAGCTTTTCACCAAACTGACCTTAAGATTAGAGATATCATTTTGATTTCGTCAACAGCTTTTTAAAACTTCTTTTGATAAAAACCTGAAGACCACGAGAAACTTCATCCAATAGATAAAATAGTAAAGCTTTAATTATCCACATGTTTCAGTGATGAAAGTCGACAACAATCTTTTTCGATCAAACTCAAAGGCAAAGAAAACGTATTACATAGGATTGCCATTTTGGCGTTCTGTAAATAACAAAATCGTCCGACAAAATGAGAGAGAACCGCAAAGAAAGATAGTTATGATGTTCTGTCATTTCTTCTGTGACTGTTTCACAGCTAAATAATCATGCGGCCTGTAGCTACATACAGCATGAAATTTTCCCTCTCATTATTTAAAAGAATTATAATCTTACCGATTGTCAAAAATGCAAGAATGATCAACAGCTTCATCGTGTGAGCACAGTGGTAAACAATTGTTTCACTTCAGTAAACTCCTCAACTGGGCTTTAAATGTGTGCTCTGTAAAACAATGATCAGTTTAAATACCTTGCCCTAGCTGAGATATTTGTCAAATGCAACGGGTGTGGCAAAGCTTTGACAATTTTGATACTTAACTCAATTCCCGTATCTTGTTACCGTTGCCCCAAGTGGGACAGCAACATTTCAAATGTTGCTTAAGGAAATTGAAAATTTATAACCAAAATAACAATAACAACTACCATCGAGTCAAAAAAAAAATTACTTATTATAGTTGATACGAAATACCTTCCAAGGCTGCTCATGGCAAAATGAATTATTTATGTAAGAGGTCGCAGTTCAAGTTTCCGGCATTTAAGTTTTTTAAGGCGTTACACAATGTATTTTAAGCTGCCTGCACGTTATAACGTGACGGAACACAAAATGACTTTAAAATTACACTAGAATCATTAGAATGTTTATTTCTGTCTTCCTGACTTTAAATGATAAGCACTTTATTCAGTTATAGAATGCAACCAATTTACAAGTACTAAAAGCAGAAATCAGGAATTCGACATACAACAGTGTAGAGAGTTCTCGAAAAGTCTAAATTTGTTTCTTACTCTTTTTCCTCATTTTTTCCTCCAAAAAAGAAAACATATGTTGTTACAACGGGTCAACGCTAACAAAATGTTATAACTAAACTCATTTAATTTAATAAAATTTCCATTTCATAATTTGATAAAATTATTGTTGAGGACTCTGGGCACGGCAAGGCTGGGTGTGTAAAACTGTAAGAGTTTAATAGTAAAATGTATCACGCACAGCGCAAGCACATTTTAATTTACTTAAACACTGAAAAGCAAGTACTGTCAGTAATGAAACTGAAAGCCGGAGACATTAACTATATAATTAAAACTTTCAGAACAGCTGAAACGAATTTAAAAAGCTAGCAGTTATGATAAAAAACATGGCCTAGTCGCATACGTCCATATCAACTTTTCAGTTATCTTTTTTAAAAAGAAATCACCGTTTCATGAATATAATAAAACACAATGGCAAGCCAAAAAGAAACGTAAATGTTTGCATTCGGTTTGAAAATACAGCGCGTTCATTTTTCTCTACTTTTTTATGTAACTTTAAGTTTAACTTTAGTTTTCTAAAACGAAAAGCAATGACTTCGTTGACAGAAAAGCCATAGGAACAAACGGACAATCACGCTCATATATACCTGAAGCCATCGATGTCGAAAAATAAACTTTTTTGTTTATCTGAACACAGTTGACAGATAGTTTGTTTTTTATTAATTTGAGTAGCAATGAAGTAACTTTTAGAAATCATGATTAATAATTAAAACCACAGTTTCCTTATTTGTATGAAGTGTGTGAACGGCATTCGAGACAATAAAATACTTTGTCAAATAACAGCTGGGAATCCATGAGTTGGTGAAAGATTTTTATTTCCTCTTAGGCGGCGCACACCACACGTTAAATCTTTAACGCACATAGATTGAAATGCTGAACCGTCATTAACCAAAAGAATTTAAATCATTCACCAAAGCGATACTATTTTAGTCAGTTCATGACGAACGGCGTCTGATGAGGTGTTAGAAGAACTTAGTGAATGAATGAAATATTTCCTGATCTAAAATTCACTTCGATGTCACTGACCCTTTGGCTTTGCTGATACGTTAACAAATTAAGTCAAAAATGTATATTTGCTTTTTTTTAATAAAGTAATATTTCATTAAATATTTGTATTACCTTCTTCCGATATCTTCTAACAATTGTGCCAAAAACAATCTAATGTTTTAAAAATCTGTTCGTTTCAATGGTTTTACTCCGGAGATTATCGTAAATTTTGTTGGCGATCAACTAAATGAAGCA
This sequence comes from Zoanthus pulchellus, assembly GCA_027575285.2. NCBI lineage: Eukaryota > Metazoa > Cnidaria > Anthozoa > Zoantharia > Zoanthidae > Zoanthus > Zoanthus pulchellus. Next base: position 6,299 of record JAOBRB020248175.1, on the reverse strand, counting down.
TTTAAAAGTAATTTGTTTCACTGATAAAAGACATATTGGAACCAAACACCAGAAATATTTAACTTACCATTATTTAAGGCTTGTAGGCTCGTTACTAAAGAGCTTCAAGAGTTTTGTTTGTTTTTTTGAAAAGCATTGTCAATGCTTGTTCAGACTTTTTCAAGCCAGGAAATTTTACCGAAGTTCTTGTTCTTGGTGTTTTTACTGCTTTATCCCCCTTTTTATTGGAAAGTGTTTTTATTTCTGTGAGCAATTTTAAAAAATGAGAAATCACAACAAAACTCAAAACTGAGAATTCTGATCGTATGTAAAATGATCATTGATGTCATTGTGGACAATGCTGAGCAGACAATAATCAATAATACACTCAAACTTTGCGTGCAGAGCTGAATTAGGCAGATTCCCTTTTAAGATTTTTATTGATAAACTAACTTTACGTTATTGGAATTACTTGCTGGAACTGCCAGATAATACTATCGCAAAACAAGCGTTAATGGTTTCCAAAGATTTGTATGAGAGAAGAACTGAGAAATGCTATCACACCAATCTGCAAAATATTTTAAAATTTTATAATATAGATTTTCAAAACAACCTAACAACTCAAATTTCAAACCCACAACTTGCCAAATATTATTATTCAATGAGGACAGAACACTTTTAAAAAGCTTTGGGAAAATTCTACCTCCCACTAAAAGAAAGCTAAAATTTTTAAATTGTTATTCTGTTATACTGAAGAAGGAGAGCAGCTTCGAAAACGTTTTAAACATAAATATATAATATTTTTTTTACGATTGAATGGCACAATTTAACTTTAGAATGATATCGAATATGGCCTACAAAGAACTGATTTCTCTTTTAGAAGAATATTCTACAATAAAATTTTACCGAAAATTCAAAATAAACAATGATCCTAATTCTTATTTAGATATAATTTATATTTGAGGAGAATTTTAACAAAGTTTTGAATAAGCAACCACAACTTGCTATTGAATCAGGTTGATTCAATATATTACGCGATAATACAATATGTTTGTTTTGTCCATTAAATGCAACTGAAACTGGAGAGTACTTGCTACAAAAATGTATCACTCGTTATATTAAAAGTTATGCAATCATTTTTTTTGATAGAATGAACAGCACAGATATTATAAAAGTTAATTCAAACAGTTATCGCGAGCTTTTGTCGTCAAACAATGAAAAAACTGTTAGTTATTTAGCAATATTTGTATCCAAGTTACGCAAGGATAAATTAGCAGTTTTGAGAAATTAATTCTTTTTTAACTAAAACTGATCTTTCAGTTTTACTATGATTATATATTGTAATTGATATTTCAATTATATGCGATTGTTATTGGTTTTTTTTTTATAATGAATGTTTTGTTTGTTTTGAACATTGAGGTGGTGTGAATAAAGCAATTTTGAAACCACACATTCTTTTTTTTATATAACTATAAGAATCTTTTTTAAAAGAACATCAGGCTGAAAATTGCCAAAAAATTAAAAACATACCGAGGCTGAGAAAAGCTGAAGAACATTTATTTATGATGAAATAATTCATATACAGTGTTATTCAAAAATTTGCTTGGGCTTCTGGAAGTTTAAGTTTGAAGATAACTGTTTTACATCACAGATTTTTCATTTATCAAATAATTCTTGAGACAAACTTTCGTACCAGCTACTGTATTTTAAAATTCGATACAATATAAAGTACATGTACAAATCAATGTATACCGAAAAGTACCACAAACAGTGTGCATCAGTAAAGATGTTTTAAGAACATGTTTTTAAGAACATTTTGACGCTGATATACCGAAAATATTTAAGAACAAACAGCCTATGACGAAAAATTCGACGTAATTATAAAAAAAGAATGTAGACGGAATCAGTGCTTCTGTGCACATTGATAACTTTAACAAAAACATTAAGAAAAGCTTACAAACAAATATGGTAAGTTTTAGCAAGGCTTTTATTGCAGTTATTTTAAATAAATCAAATACAATCGGCCGGCTGACAGTATTATAGTTATTACGTATACTTCTCTATATTGTGTTTTAATTTTTTTTTGTTTCAAAAGAAAGAGGTCTCTAGTTGCGGCAGCGTGAGAGGCTTAACAAACAACCCAAGGAACAAACTGAAATTCCATTACAAATAAATGTTAATAACATGAAATTTCTACAACTCGATGAATACGATGAATTAATATTTTTGTGTCTTTTTTAATAAATTAATCTTATACTTATATAGCAGATAATATTTTTTATTATAAAACATCCTACAGCTTTTGGGCTGACAATATAAACATCCCATGGTCCAATGGATTTTACTCATTTATATTTCATTTGTTTTTCGTTGAGTCGAAATATTTTTTGCAATTTTCGTCTTCTAACATTGTGCAAGCTTTGGTTGTACAACGGCGCGCTTCATTGAACGATTCTATATGAACTTTGCTGACATTCTAACGCATTGACTACTTGACTCTTAATGATAATCCTAAAACACGCTAAATATCAAAATTCATAAATTAGTAAATCGAGGAAAATCCACAGATTTTCCAGCTGGAAAGCGCTTTGTCAGTTCACATTCGGTGAAAACGTGCTTACGTTTTGATTAAAATGTTATGGCCATATTTAGTAACAGATTTGATGCCCGCCTTCAGTTCGAGTTCTTTCGAATTATTTCTAACAAAATTGTTATCAGTCATTGTTCGGCATTCATATGCTTATAAAAAACATTGATCATTTGGAGCATACTTCAGGGCTTATGCTATTAGACTGCTGTTTTGGAGGCAAAAATAATTATTTTAATTATAGCTATTTTAAAGTAAGCTTAAGAATTTGAAACAATAAGTTTTCAAAGCGCTATGCAGCACGCAATTGACTTGTATAGGAAAGAAATAAAACCATATATATGTACTTCGTATATTGCTCTTTCTGAAGTCGGAAAATAATAATTTTATGAGATGTTCTCCGTGACTTAATTGGTGGGTAAAAACTACGGTGAGGCTCGTGCGACTGCGTTCCGGATTTTCACTGATCCGCTCTTGAATTCTCCCAAACAGTCGCCTCACTTTTCACAAAAATTCACGAGGTATTTCTAAAAAGTAACTGAGAAAATAACCACAACTTTCTATGACATTATCGGCGAAATAGGGCACGCGTGATCATGTTGAGAGAGACACGAGAACGTTGTAAAATCACAAGCTGCACTTTTATGATATGGCCAAACAAGCGGCAAAACAAGCAAGCGAAAACCACGACTTAATCGATGTAATAAAGCATAGATTTGAACCAATCAAAGCGCGCGCTATATTGTAGCTATATCTCATCTGCCCGACTACTGACTAGAGTTCTCTTGAATCTAAAACGATAGGTTTTCAAAGACTTTGTTAACGTTAGTATAATGCCACTTCCTCTGACAAGTTGAGCGATTCTATGTCAAGAATAAAAAATAATTACTCATCTATAAACATCGGTCTTAGATTCAAGCGTAAACCGATACGCGTATAATTCACTGTGTGAAAACACCCTTAAAGATTTTTTAAAGGATGCATGCAAAGGATTATTATATTATTGGATCCGACACACTCGGATCCAACGCCTAGGGAGTGCGCGGATGACCCACGCACGCTAACTATAATTGAATCTTGTATGTAAATACTTGAGCTTCCGAAGGAAGCAGTCACGCGATCTATCGGTGTTACGTTTCGTAGTACAAAGCAGTTAAGTTAACTCAATGACTGTAATGTGAGCTGCGTTGATGTTTCAATTTAGTGATAATTATGTAAATTATGTACCACATAAAAAGAGAGAATACTTACTGACGTTTCGGACATTAGTCCTTTGTAATTACCAGAGTAAAAAAGCAAAGTTTGAGAATTCTATATTAAGAAAATAGAGAAACTGGTTATAAACGATAAACTTTAAATTTTTATAAGTAGTAGCTATCGCTACAGGCGAAGAAGCAAAACAAAAGTTTTATAAATAAGTTTTGATGTTTGAAGAAAGTTAACTTTAAAATTACTTAAACCCATATTTTCATTTCATTTGCTTATTAAAAGAGGGCGGTTAAGCGAGGATAATTGAATTTAGATTAAAAAGCTAAATTTTTGAATGTTTTAAAACATCGTGAGTGTTTGTAGAAAGCCATAATTTTTTTAAAAATTAAAGAACGGAAGCCAAAAAATGTTAACTTTTCAATTGGGATGTTCAAGCTATTGAAATTGTAGACCTTTTAGTAACACTTTTAAAAGCCATTACTTTAAAATTTGAAAATCACTGGCAATTGTAGTTTTTTTCGATTTAAAAATTGTTAGAAGCATGACATTACAAAAAGTACAAAAAGAAGCTTTACTCTCACAAAGAGAAATTGTACAATTTTGAAATTTGCCCGTCAAAGAAAACTTGCGAGCTAGTCACGTACACAGGCAAAAAATCCTTGTCAACGGAAAGCTTCTTTATCACATAGACGAGCAATAAAAATTGAATAAGCAGTTTAGAAAAAATGTTGACGTTTGTTGTAGAGAAGACCTAATTGGCTTAAGGCCGGAGGAAAACACTCAAAGACAAAAAAGATTTTTGAGAATCTTTAAGAGCGAGTGGGAATTATCCATAAATAGGAACCCCTTAAACACTGAACACTGAAACTCAAAAATTTATTTTGCCTCAAGCACTGAATCCTGCACTAAAAACTGGAGTGCAACTGCTTCCGAAAGGACTGGATGAGCCCAAGATTCTTTGGCTGAAATAATTTTTGTTCTGCTTTTAAAACGTAATTATTTTACCTTAAAGCTAAAATAAAATAAAAGCAAGTTTTTAAAAACACAGACAACGTGGATCAAAAATGCGTTTTTTTATTGTCGTCTGTTTATAATTTGTTTTTTCTTTAACGGAACACGCTGTAGTACTTCAAGAGGGTCGATACACAGCTCCTTTAAGAGCATGTCATAAACATGCGTCTCCTTCATTTTACATTCCCGAATTGTTTCTATAATTCTGCCCTTGCACTTGGCCATCTCGGCAGTGGAAACCAAAGCCTCTTTCTCCGGATGAAAAATAACCGCATCGGAACGCTTGCGTTTGAGAGGTAAGCCGCGTACGCCAGAGAAGGCGATTAGTTCTGTAGCAATGTTAAGACACACGGTTGCGTTAACAGAACCTTTGGTCTTGTGACATTTACGGCTATGATGGGCAGCCAGAAGCACTAGCTCGGCTAAACTCATGACCTTTGAGTACTTACTGTTTTTTCTAGCGTAGTAAGAAAGGAAGAAATAGTCGTTCCACCAATTAAAACGATGCTCAATCGCACATAGAACTTTGCGTTCGGTTTCTAGCAATATCTTTCGCTTCAAGTTAGAATTTGTCGTGACTCGTTTACGGAAACTTTTTCCTTCACCAAGGATAAACTTTGTTGCGAGCAGAATACATGTGCAAGGAATGCGTCTTGGAATTCTATTTCCCCTAATGGATGGATATTCCTTTGCTAGATAGCGTTGCAGTACCTCCAAAGCTATAAATAGAACTTCTTGAGGAAGTTCCATTAATGAATGCAGAAACGTCACATAATTTATACATTCGGTAAAGTTCGTTGCAGCTGGAATGACAAAGTTGTGGACTTTTTGGAAAAATTCCTCTTCTTTTGTTCTTGCTACTCTTAGCGTCTCGTCTACGAAGTCTGGATCAGAGGACACAGAGGATGCAAGAAACGAACTCTGATTCTCTTCCTCTTCAACGGAACGCACCGCTTCACATCCCCTTGCTTTTTTGGAAGCCATTAGTAAAACAATAAAATATAAAAATAAATAAGAATACTTTACTTTCAAAATGCTTTAGGTTTGCGCCTTTGAAAACTTTATTGTGACGCTGCGATTTGCGCGCGCAAAAAAATAACAGCTAGAACGCAGGAATGCAGGCTCGCTTTTTCGAAAGTCTAATTGGTGCTGGACCAGGGTTGCCTGTGTACCATCAAGAGGGGTTGTGAAACCATCTTGGACCTCTTCCTTGACGTTTCGTATGGTTCAACATACAATATCAAAAGTGAAAAAACCGTTAAAATTTTGAAATTAAATACAAGCAAGAAAAAGGAATGGAGCCGAAAGTTAAATACTAGTAAAGTGACAGTTTGTCACTAGTAACGTTTACATTTAGAGGTGGTTGGAGTTCGTGTATTGATAATGTTTCTTTAATTTTACAGTGGTTAGTATTTCGGTATTCCACAAGTTCGCCCACGGCAAAATTGAAATTGTTTTGGTAAAACCTTGCTTTATCAAAACCGATGAAATTCAATAAAAACACACGTCCCTC
>JAOBRB020247958.1:0-11641 GCA_027575285.2 Zoanthus pulchellus | reverse complement strand
CCGCGCAGTGCCGCGCAATTACCCACTGGTGCCGCACTATTTCCAATTTTTTTTCGTGAAATGTCAGAAGCCCTGAAGGATAATGTGCACAATAAGAACTACTATTCAGACCAAAACTGACATCCCCAACAGACTCACCTATTATCAATGGTTTCAATGAGAAGACTCAAGGATAATGTGCACAACAAGAACTACTATTCAGACCAAAACTGACATCCCCAACATACTCACCTATTATCAATGGTTTCAATGAGATGACTCAAGGATACTGTGCACAAGAAGAACTACTATTCAGACCAAACCTGACATCCACAACTGACTGGCTTATTATCGATGGTTTCAATGAGAAGACTCAAGGATACAGTGCACAAAAAGAACTACTATTCAGACCAAAACTGATATCCCCAACATACTCACGTATTATCAATGAGAAGACTCAAAGATACTGTGGACAAGAAGAACAATAATTCACAGAAAACCAACAAGAGGTAAATTAGTGTGGGCACAAGAACTGTAATTCAGACTAAAACTAACAACCTCCACAGCTAAGATGTTTAACATTTAGGTCAAAAAGTGAGAGTGTTATCCAAGATTTCCCCGTTTATCTCAGTTTGGCTTTAGATTTTCCAACAAATATTCGTTCAATAACAGCAAACAAATAATTTCAATTCCCTACACTTATCAAAAGGAATCAAATTTTAGATCGCTTAAAAAATAAAATGAAGAAGAAAACGTTCCATAATTACCAGTAACAATTTGGGTCCAGACACTTCGTAAACGAATCAAAGAATTGAACTCAAAATTGCTTGTAATAATAGTTAAACGAAAAAGAACCACTTCAGTAATTACTATGAACAATTGGGGCTCGATACAAAACTTAAAATTGAAAACAACGACAATTGTTTCACAAAATGTTATGTAAATGAGAAAGTCCCAGCTACAGCTAAAACAAACTGCTACTCCTACGAAGTATAAACGAGTCAAACATTGATTACAACAGACGCTTTTTTAGCATGAAGCGGGAGAGAGAATCTAGTGGATATCTAGATTATTTTTGTTTCATAAGTTTCATGTAAACGGCACACAGGACACTGAACACCTAACAACGGGACAAAAAGACGCAACAGAACACAACTGTGACAAAATACTTAACTTTTGGGTCGCCATTCACTAAAAGAGAACAAATATGAAAATTAGGTGAATGAATTAGTATTCTAGGTTAGGCAAAGCTATGCAACAGGTTTAGTTTTAGAATATCCGACACTGATACGGTATACGTACGTGCATTGTACTAGATGCAAGGTTACGTACATGCATTTTACTATGTGCAATGCTTAGTTATGGTAAATACTCGGCTGCAAAAGTCGGGAACAAAATCGTTGTGCGCATTTTTACGAATTTGTCACCTTCAAAATTTAAAAATATTTTAGATACATAATATCAACGTAATATCCAAAGATTAATGCTATTGCTAACAGTTTCATAATAATATATTCCCTGATTAATGTCATTGTTATCAGTTTCATGGGAATGTATCTCCTAATTAACGTGATTGATACCAGTTTTATGAGGATTAATGCCATTGTTACCAGTTTCAATAGAACACATCCTCTGATTAATGTCATTACCAGTTTCATGAGAATATATTCCCTGATTAATGCCATTGTTACAGGTTCCATGATGTATCCCCTAATGCCACTGTTACCAGTTTCATGAGAATATATCCCTTATTAATGCCATTGTCACCAGTTTCATGGGAATAAAATTCCCAGACTAATGTCATTATTATCGGTTTCATGAGAATATAAATTATCCCGATTAATGCCATAGTTACCAGTTTCATGAGAATACATCCCCTGATTAATGTCATTATGGGTTTCACGAGAATGTATCTCCTGACGATAGCAACTTATTCCAGTACCTTTCTTGTAGCCCTGTTGTAGGAGTATCTATATTCCAGTTGGTTTTGCCTGAACTATCAAAGCCCTTACTCCTGTTACCCCACACTTCAATGGCAAGTGATCCCTCAGATGCATACTCCAGGAAATCTTCTGATATATTGATTGTAAAACTCTGCAATAACCAAAGTAAAAACTACTCAGAAAATTCATCAAATGTGACTCGAAAGTACTGGCATATAGATGTTATCTATTCAAAACAAGTAGCGAAATTTGAAAGGAACATTTGTGGCGCTGCTTGTGCTAAAAAGTGAAGCCAGTTAACAGGATATGTTCATGGTGAGGAAAAAAATATCAAATTACAGTAAACTTTTAATAGAGCTGAGATTTTATCCCTTCTGGTAACAACAAAGTACAACAGTTCAAAATAATGTATATACAGTAGGTAACCTGTGGTAAGCTCGTGGAGTACGATATTGTGTCAGGCAGCTGTTGAATCTTGACTATTGTTCATTGATTATATACCGAACACCGAAATAAAACGTACACGTGACATACTGAACGTCTTTCATTGGTAACCGAATAAGAGCATTCTTAACGACCACTTAACGAATGCATGGATGCGCCAGCCTAAGTTGAGACGATCAGAAATCGATTACAAAATTTCTATTGTTTACGCCTGACATCCTGATTCCCTAACTGATCCCGATAAATCTCTAAGAGCTAAAAAGTTACAGGCACTCTTTCATTCTCACGGCATGATATTTCTTTCCTGGTTACTACAATATTAACAATTAACTCTCCGATACGATAACAACAAAAAAGGGTAAATTGTCTAAATTATAGTATTTCATTTAGCAAGAAGTTTATCAATCTTTTTAATCACAATCCATAAAAATTACCCTAAAGCCGTTCAAAAATTGTTTTGTGAGGAAACACGAACAAATTTGTTAACAGTAAAATGCTTCCATGGTCAAAAACATTATATGATCTCAACAGGCTGAAGTGCATGGACATGAAACGGTTTAAAATAAAATTCAGAACATTGTGATCAAATGTAGGATTATCAGAAGAAATATCGCTGATATAGAACACCTTCTACGAACAAGCAGTGTCAAGATTTAATAAAATGTCTACTATTTAACAATTACGTTCATTTACCTACTGTTTAATTTATCAATTTTATAAAATTCTGTGTAACCCTTTTAACGTTAATGAGATATCATGTAGATAGCAACCGCACTACGAGATGGCTCACGGATACTGCACTTAACTAGAACTATAATCCTGACCAATAATCGTAGCAAACAGTAAGTATTAAGTAAGTGAGGGAGTGAATGAGTGAATGAGTAAGAAAATAAGTGAGTGAGGGAGGGAGTGAATGAGTAAGACAATAAGTGAGTGAATGAGTAAGACAATGAGTGAGTGAGTGAGTGAGTGAATGAGTGAGTGAGCGAGTGAGTGAGTGAGTGAGTGAGAGGAGGAGCAAGTAAGTAAATTAAGACTTTATCTAGGAAGCCAATGGTCTAATAATTGGGAATACCATCTTTACCACTAAGGTGAACGGAAGTTTAACATACAAGAGATGCACAAATACAAATACAGTAATGTCTCCAACAGTTTTTGGTTTAACGGCCTCATTCGAGAAGACGTGAAAGTCTAACTATTTCCAGATGTTAGAAAAAAGATAGCACCTGAATGTTGGTCTGGATAGAAATTGAACCTGAACCTTTTTTCACTACCAACTGGCATCTTGCCAACTAGGTTAACCAGGAAGTAGTATTCTTGATTGAAATTAATTGAACTCACTTTACTGTGATCAAAGATCATCGTGTTTGTCTTTGGTCCCGGATGTGAAATGCTTGCATTAACGGGTGGAACAACAACAGTGTCATGTTCATCCCAAAATCTGTATTGACAGAACACATAGTGACACAACGCTGGGGGAAGGTCGATGGCTTCAATCACTTTTACTTCCACAGCCATCTGGGAGCCTGGTCTTAGCATCTCCTCGTCATCCTCCAGGTCGTAGTCCTCAGGGCTCTCTCGGCCATCACTGGAAGAGTCAGAATCTGACTCATCTTTATCTACAAAAAGAGTCAGAAATTGTTAAAATCTACTTGAAACTGATTATCAAGAACTTACCAAAAAACATTTTTATCTTAAAGAATGAAATGTTACAACAACAGTGCTCCAAGCTTAGTGTTTTTATAAGTCGCCTTTTGGCACCCTTATTTTTTAAAACGGTTGCAAAAGAATATCACTACTGGTCGCCATATTTTTTTAGAAAGAACGGTTTTCGTTTATTGTGATCGTACAGTAAATCTAGAATTTATCTAAAAACAACCTAATGGCAAAAAAGGAGGTCGGCAAATTGGCGACCGTTCTGACAGTTTTTGGTTGCCCATTATTTAGTCTACTCACTATGGCGACCGTTCTGACAGTTTTGGTCTCCCATTATTTAATCTATTCACTATGGCGACCATTCTGATAGTTTTGGTCGTCTTTTATTTAATCTACTCACAATGGCGACCGTTCTGACAGTTTTGGTCGCCCATTATTTAACCTTAATCACCATGGCGATCAAAACGGTCGCAGCATGGAGCGCTGAACCGCCATTAAGAACCCCGAAAAATATGGTATTCCAATATTTCAATAAAACTTGTTAGAAAAAAAATAGCTAACGAGAATGCAGGCCGTGGTGGCGATGACGATGATACAAATATAAATGGTGACGAAACTGGCGTTTGATGAGGATAAAGTATATAATGATAACGATATACTGAACAATAGGCAGCAATGATGAGTGATTAAGGTAACGATCATATACTAAAACAGAAAATAATAAAAAAGGAGAAAAAAAAATAAGGTCACATTTTGTAATTTCGTACCTGGTAGTCGGCAGATTTCTACTTTTAATCTGCCGCAGACCTGAAACGATAAAAAGCTGATTAGTAACACAAAGCTATCAACCTGCTAGTAAAGATACTCAACATTTGGAGTTTGGCCATTTCTTCTAAAAATGTGGTGAGATACGGAAAGAAACATTCCTCGTGACACGTACTGTGTTAACGAATCAAATGTTACCGAGAAACTACTCTCCATTCTTTCATAATCTATAAAGTAGTACATTAAAAACTTGAAATGAAATCAACTTAAAACCAAAAAAAAACTATAATTTAACAAACAAACATGCATACAAGCAATAGAAATATCTGATAAATGTAGAAAATTCCTTTCAGGTTGTCACAGAAAATTGGTCCAGTTAGCATTTTTGAGACTGTAGTTTAAAATTGTGTATGTAATACAACAAAGGCAATCTCATTCATTTGAGTATGTAGCATAGTATACAGTACAGTGTTACTGTCTTAAGTTGAATTTCCAAATTCACATCATTATTATAATTATGATTGTGAGAGCAGAAAATATTACAAAATACTATTTTATACTAAATTGTAACAATATTCTAGTGAACCTTTTTAAGAACCTAAATAGCCAAACAAAGTTAGTAGAATTGACTGGTAAGGAAAGTTGAGAACTGTCTTTGATATAATTATATGGTTTTGTTCTTCTTTTCCATATAAAACTGTGAGGTTACCAGTGCAAAGCTAAGCTAAATCCTTTACAAGCCTAGCGGTTCATGGGGCCGGTGCTTATCTCCGGTTTCTGTAGTGTTAAGCAGATGAGTCTTTGACTCCCCCTGGACGGGGCACTAATCCATTGCAGGTTAGCTCCCAGCAGACGCTGGTACTCATTTACCTACACCGGGAGGATGGAAAGCTGAGTTGGCTTAGGTGGAAAAGAAGGCCACACAAATATTCGAGTCTCGGCAAAGTGCCAGGATCGAACAGGGAACCCTGTGGCTGGAAAGCAGAGATCTTACCAACTGCGCCAACCATGTCGGCCCCGCCTGTGAAAAACAAGAGGCTTTAAGATGTAAATGACCAAACAGCCCATAAGTGTAGGACAAAAGATCCCGAAAGTTATCGTGCACACAACACGAAACAAAGGAACACGCAGAGCAAAATGAAATCGATAAATATTTTATTCACGAAAAGCCATAGCTCAATAAAGAATTCCATGACAGTTCCATGACCTTGGCCATTTCCCCAAAATTCCATAACTCTTCCAGGCCTGGAAAATGCATTTTTAACTCCTATGACTTTTCATGACCGTGTACACACTGTATTATCATTAGGAAAACAGCTGACATACGCCGCCTCCTCAAAACTTACCTCTCCTTGTTGACTGATAATAGGAGCAGCGTACTCCAGATTGACGTCATGAAACAAACACTCTAAGAAAACATTGGCTACCCCGATCAACGTGTGACACTCCACTTCAAAGAAAAGATCCGAGTCTGGATCCTGAAGATGTAAGAAACAATATTGGCTATTAGTATATACTACACAAGTGAATAGTACATTTCGCGCACGCTGATTGGCTAACTTGGAGGTGATTAGACATGTATTATTCACCTCTGAGCTAAAGCTAGGTAAATCCTTTATGAGCCTATTGACCCATGGAGCCGGGGCTTATCTCTAGTTTCTGTAATGTCAAGGGAATGAGAGTTTTTGACTTCCCCTGGATGGGACACTAATCCATCGCAGGTTAGCTCCCAGCAAATGATGGTACTCAATAGCTGGTTGCAAAGTACAGGTTTAACCAACTGCACTAATCATGTCACCTCTGAGTAGCAGAAGAAAAATAAAAGGTTTCTCAGCTCGTATGGTGTATACTAAAACAATTATTCACCCCAGTGTCAGTGAAAGTTGATTAATAAGCAACCTTTATTCATTGGAAAACATACGTGCGTGTAATTGGTCAAAATCGATCACAAGACCATGATAAATAAGAGAACAGACCACGCTCAGCAGTTCATTATAAAAGTTTTACTATGCTCTTTTCGATTGCTTGCAAATGGCCGAAATAAAAATGTTTCCGACTAGAGAAAAAGAAAAATTCTTAAAACTAATCAGTGATTCTATTTTTTAAAGTTGTCCTTCATCAGAGTATACACTCAAGTTATTTAATTTGGCGGGCTTTTGGGCGCACGTCCAACATTTTCCCGCCATTTAAATTTAGATACATTTGCCGAGTTTGGGTTTCTTGTGAAGCAGTTTGGAACATTTTTAAACAGTTTTTCTGTTGGATTTTTTAGACATAAAATTCAAACCATTGCCAGATTTACTGAATACCGGATTTTCAATTGTTTTAATTGGTTTGTTTTATGATGCGAACATTTTGGAGCGAAAATATACTGATTCCTGACTTGTTTTGACAAGTAATCTTCAAAATGGTGATTCGTTATCGGGAATGGCGGCGTGAGAGAACATTTCAAATGCTGGTTGACTTCTTCCAATGTTTTACTTAAACTAACTTCCCAAAGTACGTGCTGATGAAGACGAAAACAAGGTATTTGCTGATTTTAATTTGCGATTTAATTTCAGTAAAAGCTTCGTTTCGCATTTGCTCAATTAAAAACTATTTTCTTCCTATTGATTTTCGATGAATAAAAAGGTGGAGAGAAGACGTTATTTTATCTCTGAAAGGGAAGTTTTTTTCGATGAATAAAAAGGTGGAGGGAAGACGTTATTTTATCTCTGAAAGGGAAGTTTTCTTCGATGTATAAAAAGGTGGAGGGAACACATTATTTTATCTCTGAAAGGGAAGTTTTCTTCGATGTATAAAAGGGTGGAGGAAAGACGTTATTTTATCTCTGAAAGGGAAGTTTTTTTGATGAATAAAAAGGTGGAGGGAAGACGTTATTTTACCTCTGAAAGGGAAGTTCTTTTCGATAAATAAAAAGGTGGAGGGAAGACGTTATTTTATCTCTGAAAGGGAAGTTTTTTTGATGAATAAAAAGGTGGAGGGAAAACGTTATTTACCTCTGAAAGGGAAGTTTTCTTCGATGTATAAAAAGGTGGAGGACAGACGTTATTTGATCTCTTAAAGAGCAGTTCTCTTCAATGTAAAAAAGGTGGAGGGAAGACGTTAATTTACCTCTGAAAGGGAAGTTTTCTTCGATGTATAAAAAGGTGGAGCAAAGACGTTATTTTATCTCTTAAAGAGCAGTTCTCTTCAATGTATAAAAGGTGGAGGGAAGACGTTATTTTACCTCTGAAAGGGAAGTTTTCTTCGATGTATAAAAAGGTGGAGGGAAAACGTTATTTTATCTCTTAAACAGCAGTTTTCTTCAATGTAAAAAAGGTGGAGGGAAGATGTTATTTTACCTCTGAAAGTGAAGTTTTTTTCGATGAATAAAAAGGTGGAGGGAAGACGTTATTTTATCTCTGAAAGGGAAGTTTTTTTGATGAATAAAAAGGTGGAGGGAAGACGTTACTTTACCTCTGAAAGGGGAGTTTTTTTCGATGAATAAAAAGGTGGAGGGAAGACGTTATTTTATCTCCGAAAGGGAAGTTTTTTTGATGAATAAAAAGGTGGAGGGAAGACGTTATTTTACCTCTGAAAGTGAAGTTTTCTTCGATGTATAAAAAGGTGGAGGAAAGACGTTATTTTATCTCTTAAAGAGCAGTTCTCTTCAATGTAAAAAAGGTGGAGGGAAGACGTTATTTTACCTCTTAAAGATAGTTTTCTTCGATGTATAAAAAGGTGGAGGAAAGACGTTATTTTACCTCTTGAAGGGAAGTTTTCTTCGCTGTATAAAAGGTGGAGGGAAGACGTTATTTTACCTCTTAAAGATAAGTTTTCTTCGATGTATAAAAAGGTGGAGGAAAGACGTTATATTACCTCTTAAAGATAAGTTTTCTTCGATGTATAAAAAGGTGGAGGAAAGACGTTATTTTATCTCTTAAAGGGAAGTTCTCTTCAATGTAAAAAGAGGTGGTGGGAAGACGTTATTTTTTCTCTTAAGGGGAAGTTTTTTTCGACGTTAAAAAGTACAGGGAAGACGTTTTATCTCTTAAAGGGGAGTTTTTGTCGATGTTTATAAAGAAGGGGAAAACACATTCATTCATCTCTAAAGGGGACAGTTTTCTTCAATATTAAAAAAGGTCGAGGAAAAAACATTACCTTATCTCTAAAAGGGACGTTTTCTTCGACACATTGTTGGTATAGGTCCCTCATGTCAAACATTTTATTTGAAAGCTTCTCTAAAGACCAGACTGAAACAAAACAAAAACAAACGCAAGGATTTTAAGCATAAGATTTATCGGATTACGAACAATATAATGATAAATACGAACCCAACAGCTATCATCTAACAAACTTAAAGACTCAAAAAGATAATAACTTCTAGATTCCGAATAAACTTTGTTACACACTGTAGTACTTACTCTGTGTCCCTTTACTATTATGTTTCACAACGATTGCTACTTCACTGCTAAATCCCGAACGAGGACGCCCATAGCTTAAGCTTGACGTTGGAATCTGAAAAAAAAAAAAAAATGAGATTTCAGCAAGTAATGATTGCACATATTATTTAAAAAGTCTCACACGCAACAGAAAAAAATCCCAAAGCTTTGAATTAGATTACCTGAAGAAATATTTGATAAAAGTTAACAATTAATCTTTTTGAGAAAATAATTATTGAAGGTAATAAACTGATCAAGAATCAAGAAATAAAGAGAAAGAACGCTGTTTTCAGATGGATAGTTGATACACTGTAGGAACAGAGGGCGACAATAATGACAAGAAGGCCATTAGGCAACACACAGAAAAAACAAAGAATAATTATGACATCCAAAAAACCTGAAAGAGAACATGCATAGCAAAATCTAAAGTAAGAATGCAAAGAGAGAACAACCAAAGGTATCCTGTGGTAAGCTCGTGGAGTAAGTAAGATATTGTGTCAGGGAGCTGTTGTATGTATATATATATACTAATAATAATCAAAGGTATCCTGTGGTAAGCTCGTGGAGTAAGTAAGATATTGTGTCAGGGAGCTGTTGTATATATATATACTAATAATAATCAAAGGTATCCTGTGGTAAGCTCGTGGAGTAAGTAAGACACTGGTAGCTTGACTGTTGTTCATTGATGCTGGTTTGCTAAAGTCATGTGCCGAACACCAAAATATTATGTAACATGGAAAGAAATGAGAGAAAAATAACATATAATATAAACTGGTAACGCAGCCGGCCAATGTATGTAGATCGTAACTGTAGGTTTTCCCAGGGTAATATTTTTCTCTGTTGGTAAGTTGAACACCGTAAATTATTGGTACACATATATTGTATCATGTGTAGATAAATCTAATAGAAATGCGATCGGCGTGTAAATATATAGAAAGAAATGAGAGAAAAATAACATATATAGCCCTTAGCGAGAATCGAACCCCACATTTTCGGTATACTATTCCGACGTGTTAACCACTATACCACAAGGACCAACCACGCTGGTAACGCAGCCAGATATTGTTATGTAGATCGTAACAGTAGGTTTTCCCAGGGCGATATTTTTCTTTGTTGGTAAGTTGAACACCGTAAATTATTGGTACGTATATTTTGTATTATGTGTAGAGAAATCTAATAAAAAAAGGGGAGACGATCGAGTCCTAGACCTAGTCGTTCAAAAGCTGATTAGCACTAACCGGGGTTAAATGTTAAACCCACGTCTTGTTTCCAATCTTACAAGGAAAGATTTTAGCCGTAATTTTGGGATTAGATTTTTCCTTGAAAAAAAAAATCAAACAGTCTTCATAACTATTAAATATTAGCCTCTGCCAAGGAAAAAAAGGTAGCCACTTCCTTCGCCACTGATGTTGAATAAAGTACTTATTTATTTATCATAAATGGCGCAAGACATCATTTCTCCTAACCTGTAATGTAACGGCAAATTCTGTGTCTTTCCCCATCTCTTCACTAAACTGGTTAGCTTCCCTATAAATACGAAAGCAATGCATGTCAAAAAGAAGCCAAAAAACATCGTATTAAACATAGCATATTTTGAGGAGGAGAGGATTATGGTTCCAAATCACCAATAAGTATTTTGTCAGTAATAAGTACTCACTGTTGCAGCAAGCTCACTCTAAAAATCTAAAAATTAACACAGTGAAGGATAAAGGTGTGTGAGAGAGGGGGAAAGGGGTTCAGAACCCTTGGACTCTCCTCTCCCCCCCAAAAAACCCCATCGTATGGAACAAATAGCATATTTTTCACGCATGAATCCAAGAGCTAAGTGGAGATACTAGTTTTGGGTTGAATGAAAGCCATGTAAAATTTAGAGCCTTTTTTTCACCATACTAGTATTTCTAATAGAAAGAGAGTGCTGCAAGTACACTGATTTGTTATAGTGACAAAACTGTTCTAGGATTTGGCATTCAACTGTTACTATAAATGGAGAAAAGCAAATTAGTGTTATAGTGAGTGCACTTAGAATGGTTTTCATATGCCCATGAAATACGCTTTAGCGTATTACACTAATCACTTTTTCATGGTAGCAATATATCTTAAGCTCTTACAACCACGGATATGGGTTGGCACTGCTGGTAAGATTTCTGCTTTCCAGTCACAAAGGTCCCAAGTTCGATCCCAACACTTTGCCGAGATTTGAATATTTTTGTGACCTTCTTTTCTGTCTAAGCCAGCTCAGCTTTCCATCCTTTCAGGGTAGGTAGATGAGTACCAGCGTCTGCTGGGAGCTAACCTGCGATGGATTAGTGTCCCGTCCAGGGGAGTCAAAGACCCTTATCCGCTTAACACTACGGAAACCAGAGATAACCACCGGTACTATTGGCTGGTAAAAGGATTTAGCTTTTTCTTACAACCACTTATTGCTTGAAA